>BJCN01123423.1:6155-20147 GCA_018326445.1 Flaveria brownii
TAGTTTTTTGCATCCCTTAAGTTTAGATGTTATGTTATTTCAGTTTTTTGTGTGGATGAAAATTCTTTTCTCCAGTAAAGTGGTCCCCCGTCCCATTGATATTATTAAGTTTAAGAAATATTAAAGTACTATTTTTAAATGTATTTTTAACAATTTATTAGTTTTTACCCACAATAAAATACGAGAAATTATTTCTCACATACACACATAAATTATGTCAATATTACTATTTACTAGCGCTTAAAAAACCCGGCTGCGCTAAGCAAACTTGTTTATCACTTTATCTTAATGGGCTGACACGTAGAGACTAGAGTTTGAGATCGGCTCGTCGAGCTAGCTTGTTTATTTTAAAAAAGTTTAAAATTTGTTAACTTTTACATGCATTGATAAAGTAAAATAATAATAATTTTGATGTCGTTTATTTTAACTAGTTAATCTGAAGATACTCTATAATGAGAAAATGAGAATGATAGTTTATGGGTTAGTATTAATTTTCACATGTTTATACATGTTTATATCAGAATCGAAACCCATGTATTACATGGGTAGAAAACTTTAACATATTAAAAGCATTAGACTTTATTAATATTTTGTATGTTACATGTCATTAGCAATTAATGAAATAATATGTAATGAAAATTTAAAGAATTATAAATAATAGAAAAAAATTATAATTTTATATCTTAAGATAAGATATAATTTAGCATGTTTTAATTATTTAATAAAATAAAAAGATTTATAATTCAGATATTTATTTATGTTGTTTACTTAATTAAATCAATTTCATTTTACGAGAGAGACAAAAAAATAAAATTTTAGACTTCAAGAGAATTTGTCACGTGTTCCTTCAAAATTTATTTTTTATTAGATAATATAGATTCATTGCAATATTGAACTCATGGTAAATTTTAAACTTACAAAATAGAGAGAATTTCACATATATTCCTATAAACTTAAAAAATATTATATATATCAACTTGAAATCAAAAGATCATATACAACCTTAGAAACTAGATAAAATATCGTATTTATCCATTTTATTTAAAACCTTTTAGAATATGACCATTCTATCCATTTTTAAAAACTTTGAAATTTCAATGCATGAGTGAGATAGATAGAATAGAAAGATGGGTTAGCTTAACAAAGAGTATTAGAGAATATATTAAAAAGTGTATGATTGTCATAAATAAAAATTCATTAAAAAAGAGTATATATGATATTTTGATCTTTGTTTGGATATATATATATATATATATATATATATATATATATATATATATATATATATATGTATGTATGTATGTATGTATGTATGTATGTATGTATATATATGTATATATGATATTTAGTAAGTTTCTATGGATATATATATGAAATTCTTCCTTTATAATAAGGCTAATGATAACCGTCCCGTGTGACAAACAGAGTCACATAAACTTTTCTCATTTTTCTCTTCCTAGTTTTTTTTTCGTTTTACATTGTATAGTCCTAGTTTTTTCCCATTTACCCTTCTTTCTAAAACAAAGTTTCAAACGTTGGTGGTGTTGGTGAATCCCGGTGAAAATTCACATGCTCAGTGAGGAATTATATATTATATTACCAGCGGTGAGTCTAACCGCTGGTAATATCAATATCAGCCATTGGATCATCCTGAAACGCAATCTTGGCCGTATAAACTAGGCAGTTTTGGCGGTTGCAGGTTGGTTTTTGGTGGTTTCTTAGGTGCTGCGATATTTTAGGGGTAGTTTATTCACATGCCTGGATATTAGCATCACATGCATCATGTAGATGCGGTTATCCCTGCAACCGCCTCTTCTCCTCTATAAAAGGTGGCTGCACCTGTTGTTATGCAGTTTCATTTTACCTGGATTAAATGGCAGATGGCCAATCAGTAGAATCATCCTTCGCTACTTCATCTCGTGTTGGAAATCCTGTGGTAAAAGGTATATGTTGCATTAACTATCTAAGATTTGCACAACATATCTCTTATAATTCTTTACTGTGTGATATCAGGGTGAGAGCTTACATGATGCTGTCATCCTGGAACTCAATCCTCAGGTGTGGTTCTGTGTATTTTTCATGGAAGTTGCCATCAATGCGAGTTCATTTTAATGTTTATTGGTAATGACAATTGAAAATGACATACCAGGGTGGGAGCTTACATGAAACTATGAAGGTGCTGTCGTCCAGGGAGTCAATTCCTCAAGTGTGTTCTGTGTATTTGTCATAGTATTTACCATCAATGTGAGTTCATTTCATTGTTTGTTAATAATACATTTGATAATAATTCGAACTCTTTACAGGGGAAGAATCTTGAGTAGTAATGAATCTTACAGTGCAAGTGATTGCTCCAGGGAGACCTTCATAGAAAGCAGGCCAACCGCAGCCAGAGTTAAATTTGGTTTTAATTTATATCGTGGTGTTTCACAACCAACACATGTGTATATGCCATCAGCAAAAAAATTATCATATTCATCAGTGCCTTTTAGCCTGTAATTAACTCAAATGATCAAAAGCATTAGCATATTGTGTCACTAAATCCATTCTAGGAGGTTTGTGTTATTTTATTACAAAGTTCACATATTTTGACAACTTTTCACATAAATTGATTAACCAAACATACTCACTGCTCCTATATGATTATTCTCAGGTGTTCAGACCCAATAAAGGACCAACATTTTACCATTATCTCACGTAAACACTCGGATTATACAGACAAATAATCGGCACAAGGCCTCCTTATGATGCACTATAAAGAAAACTTAACATTAAGTTGCCCAAAATCAAGCCTTGAGAAATTATATTAGACTTCTTAATGTGAAATTTTACCATCTTAGCACAGAGAAGGGAAAAAATACGAACCTGTAATTCGTTGGATGATGCTTAAAGTTTTGGGGAAAACCTAACATTATGGTAGTATGAATATCTCGACTGAAGATCAAAATATTAGAGTTAAAATTAGAAATCAGATCGGCTAAAATAGATATTTTCGATCGTATCCATACTAAGATGAACCCGTACCTTCGATTTAAGTCACATGATACCATTGTTTCGGAGTAAAATTACGTCATCGAACCAGCCTACGCCGTAGATTATCCGGTTAGCTGTAGATAACATCGACCCACAATACGATCTAGACATGAGTGTTGATGCTGGTAAACGACCATTATCCCATTGGAGCAGGGGTCGTCGCAGTCGATTGCGGGCCGAAAACCCTAGAAGATGGGTTGGTTCAGAAAGGAGGATTGGGGATTTGGTATTAGGTGATGGAATAAGGGTTGATGGGATTGAGGATGTGGTTTGTTATCTGTAATATTTATTTTAATTAAAAGTATCTATAGAAATTTCAAGATTAGTATATACATATATTCATTTGTAAATTATAAATAAATAAAAAGAAATAATGTGCATGAATAATAAAATATATGTGTCTTTTTTAATTAAAAATACATTGTAGATTAGGTGTTTATATGTATTTATTGTAATAATTATACAAAACATATTGTGTGTTGTAATGTAATGAATAATAATGAGTAAAAAACTAAATGATTTCATGTCGTTTTCTTTGTGAGACACATCTCATTTATATAGAAATTGTTTTTTAATAATGTTTTACGCTCTACAACAGGGTGCTAATGATCCATTTTGGATTCAGAAATATTTGTTTGATGCTTAATGTGCTAGAAGTGTTATTTTTAGGATAATAATTGATAAGTACAATCTGGTACATCATTATATAGTCGTTTCACGATGTCGAAATACATTGAAAAAAAATAGAAATGATTGCCAGAGAAAAAATTACATCTACCGATGCCAGAGGTTACAATATCAAACAAAATAATTATGAGTGTGATGAGGTTAATGAGGCCAGTGAACTTCTTAGTCGGATTACATTTGATGAATGGGAAATAACGGATTAGGCTTTATGGGGACCACATATTTTACTGTTGTTCTTTATTAAATATTAATCCGGAAACTATATTATGATTAGTTCTTAGTTTATGTTCTTATGTGTTTATCATATCCTCAGACAAATGTAGATCATGAACAATATGTGGATTCGGTTATACCAGCACGTGGCGTTACGTGTGATGACACCATAGTTTATGGATCGACATACGACGAGGACACCTCAACTGCATCACATGGAAACAAAAGGCCTAGCTAGGCTATTAAGAGGCCAAAGCGATTTATTGCGTAGATGATTGTTCTATGAAACATTCGAGACATGTTGCTATTTATCTATCTTACATCACTGTTAGGCGTCATTTTTGTGAAATCTACTAACTACATTGGTATGTTTTATATGTTTAAAGGTGACTTCTTACTGTTTTTCTTATGGTTGTTTGTTGTTGTTATTTGACTATCAACTCTGTATATACTTTGTTAAAAACAAATCTCAGGGCGTGATCGCATAATGCGTTACAGTGTCCGGCCACCGGACGGGTATAAAACTAGTTGAACTAGGGGCTTAGTGTTCCTAACCAGCCCCGGTTTTCCACTAGTAGTCCTTGACTACTTCTCAAACCACTCCGTGTGGCCTAATAGCTACATGATGAGTTGGTGACGATGGGTAGCGATCATGAAAGTTGCCATAATAAGGACACATAATGCATTAAGAGTGTTTATCAGTTTGGTTTAATTTATCCACCTTAAAAATCTTTTACGGTTAATCAAAAACCATATTCATATTTCGATTCGATTTTTTAGGTAATGAATGTGGATTCGTTTTTGGTTTTCCGTCTTTTGACCCATCAACCACAAAACACAAATCCACTTAACTACTCTAATGAAATATGAATGTCAAAAGCAGTTCATCTTGAATTGAATTGATACTTCTGTTTGAATATTGCCTCCATGTTTGTTACTCTCATTTCAATTTTACAAAATTGCATTTTTCTCTTAGTAGTACTTTTTAGTCGTTGTTGTGTTGTGTATCATCCTTATCTAGACTACCAACTTTTCTATCAATAAGTTGGGGAAAAAACATATGGCTACCTTATTTTAGAGGTAGGAGTTTGGTTACAAATTTTGAGTCTAAATTTTATTATTTAGTGTTTAAAATATTTTCTGTTACATACACTTCAACAACCCTTGCTGCATCCAATTTGGCTTCTTAACATCTAGTTTGATACATATCGCAAAATATAAAATTATGTTTTAAATACATGACATTAGGATATTCATGGTCCGGTTCAATCAGGTTAACAAGATTATTGGCTGACTTGATAACTACAGTTTTTCGATAAACTATACTAAACCGACAGGGTTGGCTTGGGACCAAAATTATTCGGTATGATAGTTTAGTGGTTTGGGTTGTTTTCTTTAACACTGGTTTTGTTCCGAAAGTTTATCAAAATTGTAGGCTTAAAAAAGGAACATCAAACACTTATCTTTTAACAACTTCTTTTCTCTCGACGGTGTTGGGATTGAATTGCTTGTTTTGTTTTTAAAAAGTTTCGTTGACACCATTTTTCTTCTATCATCAACTAAGATCAAAGATCTTTTTAAATACATGTTCCTTTTAACACATGTAAATGATGTAATTTATCTTCTTCTACCTATCTGGGGGTTGTGATCAGATAAATTGTCTAATTTGCTCCATCTCTTAATAGGTGTTAATCTCGTTTCAACTATAATAATGCTACAACATAATCATATTATAATTACAGAAGGGGAAGATCACAATTAGCTATTCTTCAAAGATTATTTATTTTAATTATAGATAAAATATTTATAAAGCTTGTTATGGTATAAGACTAGATAGAACATGCCTAATCTAAAATATATGTTAAATAAAACATACATTTTCTTGAACCATAAAGCTAACATACCTATACTTTTAAATTATTTTAAACTAAATTACATAATGATTAGGCTTTAATCCAAAACCTCATTTCTAAAAGACAAGATTTCTATCAAGTGCGTTAGGATTATATCAAAAGAAAACTTATAAAATGATTGTTAAGGTTTATCGCTTCTTGATATTTTTATGACAAAAAAATGTTTATTGGCCGATGGTAAAAGTGAGCCTACGTACGCAATTAGGTCGCCATTTGGAAAAGTGGAATCCATCTCAATCTTGTATAGGTAAATTACTTTTTACCACATTTATAATTACTCTATTATAATTTCTCATGGTAAATGAATAGTTTTATTTGTCTTTTAAATTTAAACCACATTAGTTTTAAATATTTTCACTTTTAACCTTAATTTTTGGTTATTAGATTTAAAATTCAGCCACCAAACTATTTATAGTGAAGTTTTTCTTTATCGATTTTTTTCATTGGAGTTTGGTATTATATATTTTGACTGCCGGTTTGTTTTAACTGTATCCACTAAAGTTTAGGATATTAAAGTATGACCATTAAACTATTTATAATGAATTTGTATTTTTTTTCGAGATTGGCTATTAAAATTTAGCATTTTTGAGTTTCGCCATCAAACAACAACATTAGTTTTAAGTATTTTTATTTTTTAACCCTAAATGATGGTTATTTGACTTTAGCTACTAAAATTTAGGATTCTATGGTTTTTGACAAGCCGGACATATAACAACCAAAGTAACGTAGTTTTGCGTGTGGGAGAATTGACCAAACTCCCATCACGTAGCGTGTGACTTTGGGCACTAAAGTTTAGGATATTAGAGTTTGGTCATTAAATTATTTATAGTGAAGTTCTATTTTTTTTAGTATGACCACTAAAGTGTAGTTTTTTTGAGTTTTGTCATCAAACTTCGATTTTATGATTTTTGACGAATCGAACAAATAACGACCAAAGTAATAGTGTTGTAATTATGCAACTTGAAACAAGCACATTAAAATATAAAACGTTTATTAGTTTTGATTACAAAATTTTAATAATTTAAACTATTTACTATTGACTACAACTAATAATTTGACCAATATTAATCTTAATCTTTAGTTTTATTACCAGTAACAGTTCAGTCTAACTGTTCGTTAACAACATTAGTTTTTTATGATGTGATACGTGACGTTGCTCGTGAGGTGACATGTGATATAACTTATTAAATAATAAAAATATAAATATAAATATAATTCTCAGATTTTGCGTCTCTTGGTCGTTAAACTACTCAACCAGCGACAAAAACGTTACGTTAAATAACTTAAAAAGTGATATTTTATAAAACAACTTAAGTAATATTTATATTTTTTATTATAACTATGTTATATGTCACGCCACAAGCCACGTCATGTGATACCTAAAAAAATTAACGGAGTTAACGAACAGTTAGACTGAAATCGTTATTAGTAACAATATTAAAAGTTGGAATTAAATTGATCAAATTGTTAGTTGGGATTAATATTGGTCAATAGTCAATAGTTTAGTATATAAAAATATAGTTTTCCTAAAATTTAAGATATAAACATACAAACCAATTATACTAAACATTTAAAATGCATATGTGATGATTTTAAAAGTAAATATGTATGGAGTAAAAAGCGTGTGTTCACTGTTAAAAAAAAACATTAATTGGTTACATGTGTTTATATCTTGAAAGGGAAGGGAGTCATTACTAGAGTGACTCCACTTACTAGCATTATCTCTTCTTCAAGTAAACACATCAATTTTTCTCATGATCTCACCATCTCTTACTAACTCTTATTTAAAAAATGAAAATGCCTATAATTCTTAAGAAACACAAAAGTCTCACTCATAGACATAAAAACACGCACAAATACATGATTTATCTATGCTTCATTTATTTGTACTTTAACTGTTTAGGCATATGAAATACGATAACATAGTGTTTATATATATGTTATGTTTGTTGTGTTATGTTTATATATTTGTAAGGATTTTCAATCACGTAAAATGATGTCACTTGTTAAGATGTGTGTCGGTCGATATTTCAAGAAGGTAAGAATATGACATGCTTAATTGGTTGACAGGACATATGATCTCTTTACTCTTCCGGTTATGTTAAATCAACTTCAAGACTCTAATATTCAAACAACACATTAAGTTAAACATTTAACACAATACTAAGGAAACTATTTTGAAAAAAATGTATGTACAAAAAGAGAAATGACATTACTGCAAATAAACGCACATATGTATCGCTGTGCTAACACATAATTATTAGTTTGCTACAAAAATTTTCTACCAAGTATTAGTCTTTGTGGTGTAGTAATGAATAATAAATATTATTATTTTTTCACTCTTGTCATGATAGGAAGTGAAAATCAATTGATTGACTATGGTATAAATACATGATCTCAAAACGGATATATTACATGTGATTTTCTATAACATCTCGTTTTATGAATAAAAGTGAAATATTTTGGTATCATTGCCAAGTTTCGATCCCAGGACCTGTAGTTATGGGCCCACTACGTTTCCGGTGTGTATTTCAAATATTTACTTTTATCCCTAAAACGGAATGTTACATTCCCACTTTTTCGTTTTCTCCATTACACTATAACACACTATAAAGGTCATTGAGATATTTTTATAATTTTTATTCGCTCTCAACTATTGACATATAGAATTTTCTACAACTTTAAAATATAACATGCTTTTTGGTTCATAGGTTTATTGTCTTCTCTTTTTAACACACGACTTGGGTTTGAATCCTAGGAGGATCTACACCTTTTTTTTCCTTCCTTTTTTTCATTCTTTCTTTATTTTTGTCACATCTAATTCTTTGCAAATTTACTAGACTTTTAACCCAAAGCTACTCAGTTCAAATTTAAAATAAATTTGTTCTTAACTTTATATAAGCCTTAAAGTTGTCTACATTTCGACATACGTCTACATTTTGACGTAAGTTTTGTATGAAAGTGCCTCGGGTGTAGGTCAAATATAATACCTTTTCATTTACTCTACGTTTCGACGTAAATTTAGTTTGGAAGCGAGTATCGATTATTGTAAATCTATGTTTTGACATAAATTTTATTTGGAAAATAGTCGGGTCAAATATAATATGATTCATTCAATTACATAAATTCAAGCCGCTCGATGTATTGACGTAAATTTAGTTTGGAAACGACTTGGATAGATTGTAGTCTGTACTTTATCACAGCGTACGATGCCGAGACAACACGCGGTAAAGAATTTTAGTTAGTAGAAAATTCAAAATCCGATTTTGGGAGGGAAACACGTATGTGATTAATATAAAATTAACAAAAGTATCATCGTTTGGATACTGGATATTGTATTTTTTTCTTATCCTTAATCGTCACTAATTACACGAATGAATCATCTTTTATAAGTGAAAGGTTATCAGGAGATCCACTAACAAAAAGCTAGTGACATCCTACAAAATTAAGTGGCCATTTGGAATCCATTCAATCATCTCAATCTTGTGTAGGTAAATTACTTTTTCCACATTTATAATTATGCAACTCATACAAGCACATAAATATGCAATACACTTGTTAGTTTTTTTTAACTTATAAAATTTAAGATATAAACATATAAACCAACCATATTGAATATTGTGTTTTATCTAGTGTGCAAGCATAAGTTATTTTAGAAGTGAAAGTGTTTGTTCGTAGAAATAATATATATTTACTTGCATATTTATTATTTTATATGTAGTTTATTACACTGTTTATATCTCAAGAGGGGATGGAGTCATCACTAGAATGAGAGTTGGCCTTACCTTCACACAGGTTTGACTTACAAAATAGAGTAAATTTTATTTTTGTTACTGTGTAGCCACTTTAACCTATTAAGTTTAAAAAAGAAATATTTTATCATATCATGTCCTATGATTTAATTTTTATAATGGTTTTCGTCATTGACATTAACTCTGTTAGTTTTTACTATTAACTTCAGGGATATTTTGGTCAATCTACATGCAAGGACCATTGTTGTAAATTATTAAAATAACTTCAGGGATTGTTTTTGCAATATTCAATATATAATTAAAAAATTTAAATATAAATTATAATAACAAAACATAAAATCAAGAAACCCTAAATTCCCACCACACGGCCGCTCAGCCACCATCGCCGGACCATCGTCAGGCAACCACCATCGTCGGACAACCACCCTCTCGACCGTCTTCTTCCTTTTCGATCTTTTCCCCCTCGATTTCACAACCTTCGCCTCATCTGTCTCTCTCCCTCTCGTTTCCAACAACCACCATCGCCACCATCTTCTTTTCTCGTTTTTTTCTCCCTCTTGATTTCCTAGCCACCATCGTTACATCTGTATCTCTCCCTCTTGATTTTTGAAAACCATAATCGTGGTGGTGAAGGTGCAAGCGGTGGCACTGCGGTGGAGGTGGCGCAGGCGGTGATGGTGGTGCAGGTGCAGGTGCGAGCGGTGGTGAAGGTGCAGGCGGTGGTGAAGCTACAAGCGATATCTGAACAGATGTATAAAATATCCATACGAATAGATGTATACATACACACACATATAGATACATATATGGAGAGAGATGGGTGGTGGGTGGGGTGGTCGGAGGGAGGAGGATGACGGTGGTCGACGGTATTTGTTTTGGGTCTTTGGGTGTGATTCAAGAAGGCATGTTGGATTAGATTTAAAATTTGTTTTTTATTTTTTTATTGTTTTAAAAAATGACAACAATTTTCTTAATCTAATATAATTTACATAACTAGTCCTCTAAATGTAAAATGACCAAAGTATCCTCACATTTAACTGTAAAAACTAACAGAGTTAGTGTCAGTGATCAAAATTGTTAAAAAATGAAACCACAGGGCATGATATGATCAAATATTTCTTTTTGGACTGAAATGGTTAAACCACAGAGACCAAAACCGAAATTTACTCTACAAAATACGAGTTTTCTCGAGCGTGACGCCGGTTTTTTAATACCATAAACATTACACTAAAAATATTTAAAAGTTCCTTTTCCTAAGTTTGGTTTTGCATCCAATTTCATGTATAAAGGGAGCAAACTTTTTATATTTCAATACATGATACTTATATATGGTATTATTACGTGTGCCTATAGAACTAAAATTTGATCTGACATGTTATACTCAGTAATGTATAAATAAAAATGATTTTTAAGTTAATTGTGTTAAATTTTGTTATTTAAACTTTAAAATGTGTATAGAAAGATGTTGTAAAGTCGTTTATTTGGAGATCCATACTTCATTTTTCAACAATCAATATACTATATTTCGAAAAAAAGCCTTTATAAATAGTAATTTTGATACTAGAATAGAAACGATAAAAACCTACATCATTCATCAGATTAAACTTACAAAACAACAATACAAAAAGAAGGGATTTTCTTAAAGTTGATACATTTTTGCACAATAACAAAAGGACAACAAGAAAAACACTTAATTGGATAAATAGACATTATCACGTTAATAGTTTTTTCCCTTTCCACGTGAGTTCTCATCTTTGGTATTCTTGTTATCATTGTCGTTGTTGTCATTATCATTGTTCTTGTTATCATTGTCATTATCGTTGCCGTGGTTGTTGTTGTCGTGGTTGTTGTTGTTGTTGTTGTCGCCGTCGTCGTTGTCGTTGTCGTTATCTCCGTCATCACTGTCGCCGTCTTCACCGTCGTCATCGTTGTCCCCGTCGCCGTCGTTGTCATTATCATTCTTCTTGTTGTTCTTGTTGTCGTTGTCGTTGTCATTATCATTATCATTATCATTATCATTGTTGTCGTCGTCGTCTTCTTTGTCGTTGTCGTTTCTGTTATGGTTGTTGTTGTCTTTGTCATTGTTATCGTTGTCGTTGTCATTGTTATCGTTGTCGTTGTCGTTGTCGTTGTCGTTATCGTTATTGTTATGATACTTGTTAGCATTATCATTACCATTATCGTTATCGTTATCGTTATCATTATCATCATCATCATCACTTGTTTTTGGTTCATCACACATAGGTGTGGTGTAATAGAATGGACTGAGAACATGTTTGATCACATCTCTATACAAGATGGTTGGACGACCAAGTTTGAACCCCGTTTTGCCTCCTCCAAAATCAGTGGGGACGTTGCAAACGGGGTCAGGCGAAGAGACGAGCCTTGTGAAACAAGCTTCAGGATTTATCTTCTTTCCACGAATGTATTTCCTTATGGTGACCTCAAATTCACCAGCTTTATCAGTCTTGTCGCTTCCATAGTAGATTATCCTTTTTCTATCATCCATACATGTCACAGAAACCGTACAACCTAAACACACGAATCATGTACAAAGTTATAGAGAAACAAAACGACGACAAAAAGAAAATTAAAACTCGCAATATCTAATATAAAATGCAATGGTAGAGTTACGCGTACCTTCAATAGGTTTCTTTCCCTTGACCCATTCGTTCCACCCCTTGGTACAATCTTGGCAGAGCACTTTGCCACCAACGCGTAAGACTCCGCCACCATTGCTGGCGGAGTTTTCATCCCAACATTCAGCTACGTTCATCACCGTTGTTGCGACAACGAGTAACACCATTGAAAACACGAGCTTCATTTTCTCTCTATTTCTTTTAGACCCAATAGAAGTTTAAATAGATGGTGGTATATTGAAGATGAATTCTCAAAATGCATATGTGTTATATATAGAACATGATATTGAGCATAAGTTGAAGTGGATGGTGACCAACGTGCGACGTGCGACCCATTTTCTATGGTGTATTGATTTAATTATAAGTATAAAAAATAGAATTATTGGTGGAAAATTGGAATATAAAATATTCCTTTTACTTTTTAATTGGGCCTAACACAATGTTAAATTGCTAATGTTAATGTAGTTCAGAAATGGTCCTAACAGGCTAACACAATGTTATGTTATGATGTTACAGATGAGGGCCTATGAGAAAAGAATCAAAGTAAAATGATGAGAGATTACCTAACAAGTTACAAGAATACTCATTATTACGAGATTCTGTCATGGTGATAAATATAGTATCATCTGGTTGTAAGTTGTAGCCATGGTGTAAACGAGTCGGTCAATCTCGGGCTAGTCGAAACTCAAGTTTGGTTGTTTGATTTAAGAGAGCTTGAACTTAAGCCCAACTTATTTATGGAAGGAAGTATTCATTTTTTTATACGGTTGTGAATCTCCCTTTTTATGGACTTATGGTTACTAATACGACGATGATGACGAAGACGAATAAAAGTATGAACGAAGTTTAAAAGGTTATCTAAACATGAAGCAATACTTTTTATGCTGCAAGGATTATTGTTGTTAATTAAAATGGAAGTTGGGTTATTACAAGCCAAATCAATAATATGAATTATTATCGACCAATGAATAATAGTTTGTATTATTAAATCCAATTTCCCTAAAGAAAAGCATGGTTTCTTTTAACACGTATAGTTTATATGAGCTTCTACCTATTTGTGAGTTGTGATCGGAATATATTTTCCAATCCGCTCGATCTCATACCAATTGTTGATCTCATACCAATTGTTGATCTTGTTTCAGCTATAATAATATTACAACGTATCATATCATAATCATAGAAGGGCTAGATCACATTTTCTATATACTAATTTTCAACTTGATACCTTATGCATAGAGTGTTTTATTTAAAAAATATTTTTTATTTTTAACCTAAAACTTCTTATATTTGCAATGTAAGCTCACAAAAATTTAAGCTTTTTACTTTTGGCTCAAAACTTTTTATTTTTTGGCAATTTGGTCTTACAACTTTTTTTACTTTCAATTTTAATCTCTTATACTTTTCATCTTTCGTAGTTTTCAGTTTTACATTTCGTTCTGAGTTTTTCAAGTTAACACGGTGCAACATGTATGTGTAGTTCAACAATTTTACGTTTCGATTTAAATTTTGTCACTTAACACAGCGCAACGTGCATGTGTGGTTCAATATTTTTACGTCTATTTTCACCCGTTTAACACACCACAACTTCAGTGTTGGTGGTTGCTACCGCCTGCCAGTGGTGTGACATTGATGCCATTTGACACGGTTTTACGCCCCCGCTGCAACATGGGGGCTTAATTCTAGGGTTATTGGATTTTAATAATCCTAATAATTTTCATTTATTGGCCAGGATTAATCCCAACTCGGTAAATATTTACA
>BJCN01123458.1:0-11698 GCA_018326445.1 Flaveria brownii
GTATGTATGTATGTATGTATGTATGTATGTATGTATGTATGTATGTATGTATACCAGTTTTTAAATCACGCATTATAGGGCATAAAACACCACTTTAACGTTTAAATCAATGAACGATTAACATAATAATGATGTATGAACAATAATACGTACCTGGATGTAGAAAAATCGAAGATCAATACGTGTAGTATAGTGCTATACGAGAGTGTTTTTTTGAAGTGTGTGTAAAAATGAGAAAGTTTGAAAGATATAGCGTACCGAGGATCTATACGCCGCGTATGGGTCCATACGCGGCGTATACCTTATATTATTTTTTAAATCGACACCGACCTATACGTGGCGTATGGGCCTATACGCCCCGTATAGGTAGACTGATGTGACGTCGGTTGTCAGTCATTAATGTCGCATAATGGTCGTCCCCTATACGTCGGGCATGGGCCGCGTATGGACCCATACGCGGCGTATAGGGGGGTGTCGATTTAAACTTTTGGGTGTCTATTTATTAGGACCCTTATTAAATAATTCTAATGATTGATGTCAATAGAGTTCAACACGCGTAATTATTTCATATATTTAATTATTTATGGGTGTGTTACTTTTCTTAAGAGTAAATCATAGAAAATAACTTTTATCTTTGTAATTAAATTTATTTTTTAATATTTATCTTTAGTAATTATACTTGATAATCTTTATGTATATTATTTGTTTCATTTTTGTTTATTTAATCTAATGATCGTTAATTTGTATAGTTAAGTTAGCTCATATGGTTATCACATGAGGGTATATATCGTGTAAAAAAACATGCATAATTCAGAAACGAATCGACGTATTAAAGAAATATGTTTAGTTAAACATCGAGACTCGGTAATAAAACCTCAAACAAATTCTATGATTTTGATCATTACTTTTTTGAAGCTAGTTCTTCAAAGATTTATTGTTTCAAATGATTTACATATCACTAATAAACGTAATACATAGAAATTAGCATGTACAACGTGAAGTTATTTAAAAAAATATGATCATTAAAACGTTAAAACTGATGAGTAAAAGCTTAAACAAATTTTATATGTTTTTATCATCAATTTTTAAGTTAATAATATAAAAACTTATTGTATCATAATATTTAAGTATCTATAATAAACTTAATGTATAAAAATTAGAATGCAAGACACGTAAAGTTATTTAAATGTTTTTGTCAAATTAGAATGCTAGTTTTATAAAATTTATTGTAACATATTATTTTTATAATCTTACGATTTTCTAAAGTGAATTCATAATATGATATATAATTTTTTATTTTAAAATTACTCTCTTTCATCACGCATGATTATATTACGTATGATGCTTGATACATATAAGCGATTTAATACGTTATGTGTTATGACTTGTAGAAGATATTTGATTCATGCACACCCGACTATAATATACTTTTGTTGAAATATAATTAACTCTAATAATTGAGGGGGCCCTAATCTTTGTTCTTAAATCCTTTAACTTTCACGAATTTCAAAATATCATTGCAGATAAAAATGTTGTTATTTGTCTCGCATAAAGAAAAAGGTCATGTACTATGTATTCTAAGTCATAGTTTTGGGAATAAACAAGAAAATTTTGATCAATTCTTTTAATTAATAGTAATGTAGATTTTATATAATCCACTTTATGATGTAAGAATTTATAATAATCTTATAGTTTGACTAATAACACTTTTAAGTTTCATTTTTATTACCACGGGCCTCACTTGCAATATTAATTCTTAGAAATTTACATTTGATTTCCACTATAAAATTTGCTTATAAAGAATGTGTGTTTTTCTATTTCACTCATAATCACTATTAAAATAAAATTAAATATAATCAACTATTCATTATGCGAGTGTGATTGTCTTTGCCAACAATTGTAAAATTATAAATTTTATTGATTGAATTAACAGTATGAATAATCATCGACTAACATCACTAATGGATCATAGTTTGATAGTTGGAACATTAAAAAATCATTTTTGCTTGAATAATTAATTAGAATTGCGCATTATATCTTTTAACTATATAGTCATTACAAATATGTCTTTTGGCTTTAATAACTATGGTGTATATTTCTAATTTGAAACTTTTGCATGTTTACTTTATCTAATTGTTGTTAGATTTTCATTTAACTACTTCAAAGTAAAATGATTACTTTACGTAAAGGACAAAATGTATACTTCTCACAAGTTTTTCTTGTTTTGCTTTTACTTTTTTCTATTTTCTTTCCCTTTTTTTCTTTTATTCTACTTTCATTTTATATTTAAAACTTCATTAATTAATTAATCAACTTATTTATTTAATAAAGATGTAACTTTTTATATAAAATATTTATTTATGTTGTTTGATTAAGTTATTTACTTTTCTCATTTTGTAATTACTATATACTTTTTAATATGTTTTTATATACAACTCATGCGAAAACAACTTTTATCTCATGCGACCCTCATTTACTTTTCTCTATATAAAAGTAATAGCACAAATTTACTCTTTATTTGATTTATTATTTCTAGAATGTATGGACACATTATATTAGTTCAACAATAATCTGATTCGAAGGAGTTTTATGCATTATAGAAACAATTTTCATCTCATGCAACCCTTATTCCCTTTACGTTATTTTTTATCAGTTTTTCGTGTTATAGAACTTGTTTACTTATAAAATCAATTTGCTATATTAATAACATTATATAAAAGCTAAAAAGCATAATCTTGGTTTGATGGGGATTAATTATTACATGACTACCAAAAGGTTTGTAGTTTAATGGTGTAACCTTGCAAGGTGTTTATTAGAGTGTATGTTATCTTGAGATTAAGGGTTCAAGTCTTACAGTGGATAAGTGGTATTAGAAAAACAATTAAAAAATTATTACACAACTATAGGTGGTGCTGGCTGGATCACACGATCACTTGATGGCGCTTAGGGATTTTGATGTAACTTCCCACGAGCTAGCGTCAATGGCGTTGAAATGTGTTCGATTAGAGTTCGATTGAGTGAGTTCCCCTTGATTCCATAAATTTTTTTTAAATTCCCTATTTAACTTCTATATTTATATGTGTGGCTGCTTTGCATAAAAAATATAAATAAATAAAGCAACATTATGAGAACCGTTACGCTTGTCTCTTGATTTAAAGGTGGAAAGATAAAAAAATAATCTTGAAATAGTACGAAGATAGATTTTTAAATTTACTCATAAACACCACTTAACACTGTATTTGTTGGAATTTGTCCCGATTTGTGAGACAATTATCAACGTCATCAGTCACCAGTCTATAAAACTAAAATTATACTTATGTATTGTTGGAATTGAGTTGATTAATCATCTCGTAGTTGAGTTAAATCACATTAACGGGTCATAATTAAGCTAAAGATTATGATTAGTAAGTTCCAAATTCTAATATATGAAATTCAATTTTTTGTTGGATTTTTGTAGATTAATTAAAGAAGCAGGTCCCATCATGCTATTTTATTAAATAGAAAACAAAATTATCAATTTAAAGATAATATTTTTATCGCTTGCTTTCCAAACACCATACCCTACCTTGACTTCCCATTAACAATTGTCCAATGTACGTTATCTTGACAACTATATTGAAATTGATCAACTATTATTAAAAATTGCATTGGTAATCGTTTTCATCCACAGGGTAAAACTAAAAGTTATAAACGAAATTTCTTTGAATAATTTAGGTGTCAAACATGCTAGAAAACAATAACGTTCAATTATTAAAAAAAACAAAAAAAAAACAAAACTTTGATGGGTCAACCTAACCCAACCTAATCCAATATGTTTTGACTTGTATAAGTATAACCCAACCTAAAGATGCACAAATCAGTAAATTTTAAAAAACGTTTTCGGTTAATAACCGAACCGATTATATTGAAGAAAAAAGAAAATGGGTTTCCTGATAACTAAGGTTAATAACCGGGTTTGGGTAATTTAATACATAACGATTATCGTAGAGCCATTTTCTTTTTTTTTTTATGTCTAAATGTTTAGATCAGAGATAATTTTAAGTACATGCCATAATCAATGCTCAATTGAGGTTGACGGCTATGACACATACTTGAACTTATCCCGACTTGAACATTCACACTGATTTTTAAAAGAAAATAAAAAACGTTTTTTAGTTTTGTAATCAAACCAATACACTTGCAATCTATTTATTACTAACATGGTAGGATAAATAAACAAAAAAAAAAGTCTAGAAAATGAAACAAATTGGAAACAGATTAATGATCATAAATTTTATCTTATCTCACTGGTTAGCAGGATAATAGTGCGGCAACATGAGTGTTCTAACAGTCACTGAAAAATGCATGACTAATTTGGTGAGTTTTGGAATAATTCCAAGCATAGGTTGATCACCAGAATCATGTACATATATCGGAAACAGATTATAATATCAACATTTGTTTCTTTCATGGTGAATTTTTTGGCTTATAACCAGAATCCCCACAAGAGCACACACCATCTTTAAAATGATGATAACATTCAGTATCCCTAACACTAATCTCTCTCCTAACAAGTTTAGAAATAAACTTCAGCAAATGATGACAACTTTCACACATGTAAAGATTTTTTGTTACCTGAATAGGCACGCCAGGAGCCGTATTCAAAAGCCCAAATCCAACAGCCAATCTTTCGCTATGACCGCATAATACATCCCCTTTAGAATCATCAAGATCAGTGGTTTCTTCCATTTTTTCATAAAAACCATCAAGAATTGAATCTATTTCTTTTCCTTGAGGATGGTTCTTATCACCTGTAAGAAATGCATGAATATTTCCCTTCACTTCAACCCAACTGCACCCTGGATCAATTATAACCCCTTCTTCTCTCATAAATCTTTTCAACTTTGCAACTTCATCCCATTTACCATTATCAGCATAGAAGTTACACAAAAGTTTATAATAACCAACATTTGATGGTGCATTTAGATCCAGTATATGTCGCGCTGCAAGTTCCCCCAACTCCAACTTTCTGTATATCCTACATGCATTTAACAAAGCTCCCCATATCGCTTCATCTGGCTTTATAGGCATTGTTCTAATAAACGAGTAAGCTTCTTCAAGTTTCCCTGCACGCCCAATTAAATCAACTACACAAGCATAATGCTTGAGGTTAGGGACAATACCATAATCTTCTGTCATAGTCTTGAAATACTCTAACCCATGTTCTACCATACCAGATCTACCACACGCACATAATAAAGAGATAAATGTAACCGGGTCAGGTTCTACATCTGATTTGACCATTTTGGTAAATAAGTCAATGGCGTGTTGACCTTCTCCTCTTTGTGCATAGCCGGCCAACATTGTGTTCCAAGAAGCAATGTCTTTTTCAATTGAATTGAACTGGTTCCACGCGGTTTTCATATTCCCACACTTTACATACATGTCCAAAAGTGCATTTGGTACAAATCCATCAGACCCTAGCCCGATTCTTAACGTGTATGCATGTATCTCTTTTCCAGTCATCAAAGCTCCAATATTAGCACAGGCAGAAAGAACAATAATTAAAGTAACTGAATTTGGGTGTAATCTAAGTTTCATTCTTCTAAAGAAAATAAGAGCTTCAAGATTTTGGTTATTGATCACAAAACCATGGATGATTGAAGTCCAAGATATGACATTCTTGTTGGGAATGAGTTTAAAGACTCCCAAAGCTTTATCAATAAGTTTACATCTAGAATAAAGATCGATTAATGCATTGGTGACAGTGACATATGATATCAGTCCAGTCTTTTTAGCATATTCGTGTAACTCGACACCCAAATCTAATAGATTTAAAGAAGCACAAGCAGAGATAACACTAGCAATAGTGATTTCATCAGGTTTAATGTTTTCTACCTTCATCTTCTTGTAAAATTCTACAGCTTTTTCAGACAGACCATTGTTCTCATAACCTGAAATCATTGATGTCCATGATACTACATCTTTCAATCTTATTCTGGTGAATACTTTCTCAGCTTCTTCACAAGCTCCAATGCTCGAGTAAAACCGTATCAACGAGTTACCAACAGCAACATCTTTCCCATACACGTGTTTTGTGGCATACCCTTGAACAGTTTTCCCTAATCTTTCATCACCAACGAATTCACACGCTGACAATACACTAGTTACAGTCATCAAATCTGGAACCACAAAGCAATCAAGCATGTCAAGAAACAACTCTAATCCCTCCAAACACTCCTCATTTTCAAAACACCCCGAAATCATCGCGTTCCATGATACAGTATCCTTCACAGGCATTTCATCAAACACCAACCGCGCGTCATACACACTCCCACATTTCACATACATACTAATCAAAGCATTATTCACATCAACATTAGACTCAAACCCAAATCTCAACACATGAACATGAACCTCCCTACCAGTGATCACATCCTCTACAGCCCCACAAGCTCTCAAAACACTCGGAAACGTATACACATCGGGTCGAATTCCAGCCCACAACATCCGATTATACAAACTCAGACCCTCATCAAAGCACCCACCTTTGACATACCCACCAATCAACACATTCCAAGTGAACACATTTCTCTCAGACATTTTACCGAACACATACCACGCATCAACCAAATTACCCAATCTAACGAACATGCTCAACAACGCGTTCCCCAGCCTAATCCCCAATTGGGTATTCGAATTCTTGATGATAGAATACACTTCCGAGGCTTGGGGCTGTGCTCGCATCCGCTCGCAGAGGTCGATTATGGAGATAAAAGTGTCTTCATGAACGTCAACTGGGAGGTTTTTGATGGCGTTTAAGAGGGTTAAGGCTTGGTGTAAGTTGCCGTGAAGGCAGAGGTGTTGTATGAGGGAATTGGGGTCTCTGGTGTCGATTGAATCGGTGCTGATTACGGAGATTTGGTGCTTGTTTTTATTAAAAGAAAAAGAAAGTTTGGAGGTGGGAGATGGAATTGAGAGATTGGAGGTTGTGGGGATGTGATGATTATGGTGAAGAGGGTTTAAGAGGTTGGAGTGATGTGAAGAGACTCTCTGGGTTTTAGCAGCAACCGCCATCTGCGGTGGTCGGAGTCACCTTGCCTTCGTCGCCGGTAGTTAAAACTTAAAACTTCCTTTTTATTTTATTTTTTTATTTTAAAATCATAAAATGTTTATAAGAAGATGTTTGGGATTGTTTATTTTGATTGAAAAATATTTTTTATAAAAACACAATAACAACAATAACAATATACTCAGTATATCTTATTAGAAACAGGGTCCGAGAGAGGTTGAATGGTGACAATTTTTTTCTTTATCTTTTAGGATAGAGAGACCGCTTCTAATGAAACCCCCGACTCGAAAAATAAAAATAATAAATAAATAAATAAATACAATATTACAAGCACATTTCATATATTTCAAATAATAATTTAGCAAAACAGACGTATAAACCCATATACACATCTCAGACAATGAACAAAAGGCAGACAAAAGTTTAAAATAAAAAGTGTATATTCAATAACAGCACTCTTAATTACTCTGCTCTATGACTGCCCTAAAAGCCCATATTTTTAATATTGTATTAGCACATCACATATAAATGAAAAGAAGATTCTACCTATGTCACAAGCATGCACCATCTCAGGCTATTCCCACTAACAGTCCTTAACCTTAATTCTACGCCTCCAGTCACTCCTATCCTCGATCATGTGCTCGAAGAGGTGCAACATGTCCCGCCTAATTAAATCCTCACACGTCAACTTTGGTATTCTTCTACCCCTCCTACCATTTAAGACTATGTTATCTACAGTTCTAACCGGTGATGTCATCTGTCTCCTATTCACGTGTCCAACCCATCTCAATCTCCCCTCCCAAATTTTGTCGGTGATGCACGTCACCCCTAATCTTTGTCGGAACACGTCGTTCCTTATCCGATCCTTCCTTGTGTGGCCGCTCATCCACCTCAGCATTGTCATCTTTGCGACCTCTATCTGTCGCCGTTGTGACTTCTTTATGGCCTAACAATCTGTTTTGTATAACATAGCAGGTATTACTAATACTCTATAGAACTTTCCCTTTAATTTTATTAAGAACCTCTTGTCACACAAAATCCCCGATCCTGCTCTCCGTTTGCACCATCCTGCCTGGACACAGTGAGCTACATCACTGTGAATCTCTCCGTTCTCATTGACATACGAGCCAAGATACTTGAATCTACACGTTTGTGGAACCACCAGATCCTGAATACTAATTTGGGTGTCGTCTTCATTCGCACCACTGAAGTTACAATGCATGTATTCCGTTTTAGAGCGACTTATCTTTAAGCCTTTGCGCTCTAATACCATTCTCCACTCTTCTAACCTATCATTAAGCATTCTTTTATTCTCTGCTATTAACACAATGTTATCAGCAAATAACATGCACCACGGAACTAACCCCTGTATAGACTTGAACAACTCATCCAACACTACCGTGAAAAGAAATGGACTCAATGCTGATCCTTGATGGAGACCTACCTCCACCGAAAAGAAATCCGTGTCACCCACCGGCGCACGCACACACGTTTTCGCCCCTTCATACATATCATTGACTAACGTAATATATCTCTCTGGAACCTTTCTACCCCGTATACTTTCCCAAATGAGTTTTTGCGGCACACTATCATAGGCTTTTTCCAGGTCAACGAAGACCATATGTAGATCTCTCTTCTTTTCTCTATATTTCTCCATTACCCTCCTTATGATGTGTATGGTTTCTATTGTAGAGCGCCCAGACATAAATCCAAATTGATTTATCGTTACCTTAGTTTCTCTTCTAAGTCTCGAGTCGATAACTTTTTCCCAAAGTTTCATAGTATGACTCAGGAGGTTTATTCCCCTGTACTTTGTGCAAACTTGAGCATCCCCTTTCTTCTTATATAAAGTAACTATAGCGTTATTCCTCCACTGATCCGACATTTCCCAGTCTTGAAGATAGTGTTGAATAACTCTTTTAGCCATTGGAGTCATTCTTCCCCGAGACATGCCCACACCTCATTTGGTATGTTGTCTATCCCTACCGCCTTAGCCCTCCCCATTTTCTTAAGGGCTTTCATCATTTTCTCGCTTGTAATGCTTCGACAATAATAGTTATTTTGTTGTGTTGTTTGAGCTGTTTGATCGTTTTCTGCTTGTTGACTAGCATTCACTACATTAAAAAGTTCGTGGAAATAAGTTTCCCACCTCCGTTTGATGTCTCGCTCTTTCACCAAAACTTTCTCATCCTCATTTTTTATAAACTTTCCCACCTCCGTTTGATGTTTCGCTCTTTTAAAAATAAGAAGTGTTAATAGGAGGTAGTATTGTGATATAATAGAGAATTGGATTAAAAGAAGTTTTTAAAAGTTAATAAATAATCACAGTCTTAGGTGTTGTTTGAAATTTCTTACTCAATCAGAAGGTGGTGACCGGGTAAGGGGTTGCTTCAAAACTGACCGGGTAAGGAAAAATATACATGGGTCAATGGTGTTGGACAGGGTCAGATGCGAAAGAGTGAGAATCAAACACACTTGACCATCCAAAATTTCTAACCGGGTCAGTGAGTCAAATATTTTAACCAGGTTAAAAGCAAATCAAACAGACCCTTACTTTTTAGAAATAACCAAATATTTTTTTTAACTTATTAACTTCTCAAAAGTTAATAAGTTAAAAGTAAATGGGAAAAATAATAATCCCAAATATCCAAACACAAACAATCACACTCATATCATTACACCCTTAAAAATTTAGTGTTTATAATTAAGACTTTATTTCAACCATATTTAATATACTGAACATGAACAACTTTTATTTGTCTATTTAAATCATTCGATATAGTATTCCTATTCCTAGCTTTAACATGAGCAAATTTTTATTCGCTTTGTTACTTATAAACCTTGGTTTGTGTTTGCACATATATTTTCTTTTGTTTACGTTTGTTCATTTTTATCCATTTAAAAATAAATACACACACTGTGGAAATTTATTCTTAAATCAACCTATCGTTTACATGTGGTCTTTAAACCTACAACACTTCAATAATCATAAACATCAAATGCCACTGCATCAAGAGACAATTTAGTTTAGAGACAATTTAGTTTAGAGACAATTTAGTTTCATCCCTTTATGTATTCATTAGTAATACTAATTGAGCATTAATTACAAATTTGTTCATTTAAATTCATTTTTTAAGCTTGTATCCGACTTAATTTTAATCAAGACAATGTTATTTTAGACATCAATATGATATCACTGCTTCCTTTAAAAGTTAGTACATTACTGATGATGATAAATTCTAAACTTGATTTAAATATATTGCTATGTACCTTTAATTAGTATTTATACTAGTTTAAAGTGTTAACAGTAGAACAAAAACATAAACAAACAAGTACATTTTAGGAAACAAAGATGAACAAAAACAAATATTTAGTTCATGTCTGTTTATTCGGTTAAAGTTAATCGAACAAATGTGAATAAAGAGCTTTAAAACCATTTCCCTTTGTCATCCAACATGTGTTTTTCAAGTTATAATGGTTTGATCACTTGATCCTTGCCTTTAAATCTTCGATACTATAACAAATGCTTAGCCAAGTTTTTACAGTTAACAATTACAATGGAAATGGTTTAATAAAATCTATGACAACCAGCAAATGCAAGAGAAACACTGAGCACAGTGCAACAATGCCAAACCTATGACTCTTCTTTTGTCAATTCACGAATCCGAGCCCGCAATGCTTCCTCTCGTGCACGCTTAGCAGCAAGAGCTTCCTCATCGAGAACTTGGATGGGCAACCATTCGGGCCATTTGAACCCACCCTTTTTCTTCTCGTCACCAGCTACTACTGACTCATACATGTTCTTGAAAACAGGTCTTAATTTGATTGCAGCAAAATCGACCCCAGTTCCCACAATGGCGATGCCAATGGAGTAACGGATTGCACCAGCAGGACCACCTGATATCAACATTGATGACAGCTTGTGTTCATTGCTAAATTTTAAGTGACAGAGACAAAATGGATCAAGTGATTGTTGAACCATTATGTGTCTTTAACTTAACAAATATATTTATCAATCTTGTGCAATGTAACCATTTCAATCATACAATCTCCATTCATTCGATTCATTCACCTTTTTCCCAAATGTTTTAGTTTTTTATAGAATAATTACGGCGTTAATTATGATTATATGTGTGATTATTTCGGTAATGTAGATGATATGAATCCGGGCAACGACCACGGATGAAAGCAATTGCTGAATCATGTACAGAATGTGTTTCATCGGTTGTTTCCTGCAACTAATTATTGTTTGTTTGATTATGCATCCTGAGCAATTATATATTCTAATCACATTACAATGGGGGAATTCTACAACAACTAGCAATTTGAATCGAAGTTAATATTTCAGTCAGGATATTTCATCATATGGAGTACTCCCCTGGGTCCAAATTGTTAAGAATATAATAACTATCACATTGAACCCATATATGTTATATTTTATTCCATTCTTAATCTTATTAGTTCTGCAACTTCAAAACCTTTAAACAGAATAGTATTGAACAGACAAAAGGAAAAGTATTATATGCAATTGTGCATGCACATAAACGGCCTACACAACCAACATTCTAAAGATGAAGAATCTTAATGTGACCGGCATGTTGTTGATGATGTTTTGCTTTAAGTGGTTCTTATAGTTTACTAGATTTA
>BJCN01123478.1:0-14729 GCA_018326445.1 Flaveria brownii
ATAAAGTGTTAAGGATATATACTTGATCAATTATATTGTTTGGTTACAAACGAGGAGTTTAAAATTAGATGCGAGTGTCTTTTAGTATATTTTGATCTTTGAAATAAAAAGTACTCTTTTAACTAAAACAAAATAACAGAAAAATATAAAACATTAATTAAAAGTATGAAATTATAAGTACAAATACTTTTATTTCTCATAAAAGAGAGAGTTTAATTATACAAAACTCATGTAATTTAAAAAATCAAATTGATTCATTAAGAAAAATAAATTCAACTTATTTACTTAAAATTAAAATTTCACTCTTGAAGTTTAAATAAATTTCAACTTTTTTGCTTCTTTATAATAAAAAATAGCATACTAAGTGTCCTCAAATTGGTAATATAGATGTTAATAGTTCAAACCTTAACTTACTGGTTGATACAAACTCATTTTGAAAATTTAACCAATATTACTTTTAGGTTTCAATTTTTTTTGTCAACAATTATCCGAGCAAAATAGTTATTATATATTTAAATTTTATCCTCACTTGATTTCACTCACAATTATACTTACGAGTAAAATTCCTATAAACAAGATCAGGTTGATATTAAATATAAACCGAATGTAAATCTATAATAAACATCATTCCTTAAATTATTAGTTTAAATTATTATCGACCACCCAGTATTAATAGTCCATAGGCACTTTTTAAAAATTTAACTCATTTCTCGCCTTTAATCAATGTTTTCAAAACCGGACCGGACAGTGAACCGAACGTCTTACCGGTTTGCTTGTCGGACCGGTTCAACCGGTCGAACCGGTTCAACCGGTCGGACCGTATATAAGAACTGGATAAAATAATAATTAATTTTTATAAATATGTGTAAAAATTACAAAAAAAATAAGAAACTATATAAAAAAACTGGTTCAACCGGTCCGGTTCCCAGTTCAACCGGTACGGTTCCAGGTCCGACCATCGGTTCAACCGATCTGACCACTGGTTCAACGATAAACGGTTTTAAACACCGGACATGACCGGATTGAAGTCCGGTTCCCGGTCTAACCAGTCGGATCGGCCGGTCCCATCCGGTTTTCAAACCAATGCCTTTAATATTATTAGAAACGAAAGGTGACGTGGATGAAGTCAAACTGTGTGGGAGTTCGATGATACTGGTGTTCTTCCACCTCCGTATATCTTTACATTTGATGCCACCATCATCCCATTGTTCCTCTATATATACGCAAACCCCAACCCCATGATCTTTACACACCAATACACCCTCAACTCAACTCAACTCCCTCTTCGATTTCATCGGTTTTGAGTTTTGACTCACACCCACCAACAATCAGGTACCAATTTTGTTTCTTGCACAGGGGTTGCTTTCAAGATTCTTACTTTGATCAGTGCGTTGTGATACATCCACTGACTTTTAAAGATTTTGGGTTTTTGATAGTTTTGGTAAAGAGTGTGTGTGGTGAATGGCGAATCGGAATTTGGAGAAATTGGCGTCGATCGATGCGCAATTGAGGCTTTTGGTGCCTGGGAAAGTGTCGGAGGATGATAAGCTGATTGAGTATGATGCTTTGCTGTTGGATAAGTTTCTTGATATTCTTCAGGATTTACATGGTGAAGGGCTCAAAGAAACTGTGAGTTTGTGATGATCTAATTGGTGTTTGAGTTGTTTTCTTGGTGTTATCGATTGAATTTTCATGTTAGATTTGTGGTTTTGATTGCTGTTTAGTGACGTGATGAAGTGATGAACACCCATTTGTGTTTGATCTCTTAAGGGTGAAAAACCAACATGTGATCTTTTGCAGAATATATCCCCTTTTTTGTTGAGTGTAAGGTGTTTGATGAAATGCCCTAGTGGATTTTTTTTTTAAAATATTTTTCTAGTGAAGCTTATTGCTTTTTGTGTTTATAGGTGGTTTTTCTACCTGCATTTGAACTGATAATCTGATTATGGTCATTCAAGTTGTGACGATCACATTCGAATCACATATCTGAATGCTGTATGTGACTGTGATATACTGATATGTTTTTGTGTAGGTTCAAGAGTGCTATGAGCTTTCTGCTGAGTATGAAGGAAAGCATGACCCGAAGAAGCTGGAGGAGCTTGGGAATGTGTTGACAAGTTTAGATCCAGGGGATTCAATTGTCATTGCAAAAGCCTTTTCTCACATGCTTAACTTGGCCAATCTGGCGGAAGAGGTTCAGATTGCGTACCGAAGGAGGATTAAACTGAAGAAGGGTGATTTTGCTGATGAGGCTCATGCGACAACCGAATCTGATATTGAAGAAACTTTTAAGAAGCTTGTGCATAAGTTGAAAAAGTCCCCGGAAGAAGTGTTTGATGCGCTCAAGAATCAGACTGTTGATCTTGTTTTCACTGCTCATCCAACCCAATCTGTCCGCAGATCTTTGCTTCAGAAGCATGGAAGGTATTTACTCTAATTTGAATCGAGTCTGATATTAAGCAAATAGTTTGTTAATGTTACTTCTTATGTGTTCTTTTCAGGATTCGGGACTGTCTTGCACAGTTGTATGCTAAGGACATCACTCCTGATGATAAGCAGGAACTGGATGAAGCTTTGCATAGAGAAGTATGTATAAGCATCTAATATATTCTTAAAACTTTAAAGTCTAAATTCGTATTCTTGCATGTTTGATTAGAGAAAATGTGCAAGTTTGTCATTTGATCATATTAGATTATTAGTCCATTAGATATTCAACTTTAGTTGGAACTGCAAGTTGATTGTTGTTTCTTCATTTTTGATGAATTGTGTAGATTCAAGCTGCTTTTCGCACTGATGAGATCAGAAGGACGCCCCCAACCCCACAAGATGAAATGAGAGCTGGAATGAGTTACTTTCACGAAACAATCTGGAAGGGTGTTCCTAAATTCTTACGCCGGGTTGACACTGCTCTTAAGAACATTGGGATCAATGAACGTGTTCCGTATAATGCTCCACTTATACAATTCTCTTCATGGATGGGTGGTGATCGTGATGGTATATGTTTTACCAACATATGTTTTTAAGCTACTACTTAACCGTATATGTATGACGTGTTACTAAAAGTTAATTACTTGTCACAAAATGTGCAGGTAATCCGAGGGTAACTCCTGAAGTTACGAGGGATGTTTGCTTACTTGCAAGAATGATGGCTGCAAACATGTACTTCTCTCAGATAGAGGATCTCATGTTTGAGGTATGCAAATTGTGGCTTATTTCTGCTTCGTGTACTCTATTCTTGATTGTTTTTCTTACAATTGGATTGTTCTTGCTAGATGTCCATGTGGCGGTGTAGTGATGAACTTCGTGTTCGAGCTGAAGAACTCCACAGATCATCTTCAAAGAGAGATGTCAAGCACTACATTGGTAATTGATGCAAACATTTCCATTGATTGATGTGTGGTTGCTAGTAACTATGACAACTCTGTATCTGTATGCACTAGAGGTGCTATTTCAACCCATTTACATTTGAATAGGTTGATTCAGGTCGTGCTGGATCAAATGGATTGAAATTCACCCAATGTGTGTATTTAGTGCATAAAAAATTCTCAGGCTTTTATTCAATAATTTGGATTCCTGTTGAAGATTTGAAGTAATAATTTGTTTAACCATATTTCTCACAATAGTTACTTAAAATAATGAGGTTTCGGTCCAAAAGTGTTTCGGGTCAACTCAACATGACCCGACTTATCCAAAAAACTTGTTTTGACCTGTAGCCCAACTCGTCCCTCGTGCCACCTTTACTATGCACATATAAGAGTTTGGCTCTTCTAAAGTTGCTCAATGGTCATTCTTTCTCAGAGTTCTGGAAGCAGGTTCCTCCGACTGAACCATACCGTGTTATTCTTGGTGATGTGAGGGACAAATTGTATAACACACGTGAAAGAGCTCGCCATCTGTTAGCCCATGATGTGTCTGACATACCAGAGGAGTCGGTTTATACCAATGTGGAACAGGTATCAATCGCTCGTTCATCTTAGGATTTGCTCATATGTTTATAATTTTAATGGTTATCAATTTTATGCTAATTTTCTCACTATGTTTCATAATGTTACAGTTCTTGGAACCTCTTGAGTTATGCTACAGATCGTTATGTGCCTGTGGTGATCGTGTGATTGCTGATGGCAGCCTTCTGGATTTCTTAAGGCAAGTCTCCACTTTTGGACTCTCACTTGTGAGGCTCGATATCCGTCAAGAATCTGATCGCCACACAGATGTCCTTGATGCCATCACTCAGCATTTGGAAATCGGGTCATACCGTGAATGGTCTGAAGAGAAGCGCCAAGAATGGCTTTTGTCTGAGCTTAGTGGAAAGCGCCCTCTCTTCGGGCCCGATCTCCCGAAGACCGAAGAAATCGCAGATGTTTTGGATACATTCCATGTGTTGGCTGAACTCCCAGCCGATTGCTTTGGTGCTTACATCATCTCCATGGCTACATCACCTTCTGATGTGCTTGCGGTCGAGCTGCTTCAGCGGGAATGCCATGTGAAACAACCGTTGCGGGTGGTCCCACTTTTTGAAAAACTTGCTGATCTTGAGGCGGCTCCTGCTGCTGTGGCCCGTCTTTTCTCAATCGAGTGGTACAAAAACCGTATTGATGGTAAACAAGAAGTTATGATCGGGTACTCCGACTCAGGAAAGGATGCAGGAAGGCTTTCTGCTGCTTGGCAGCTCTACAAGGCTCAAGAAGAGCTTATTAATGTTGCTAAGAAGTTTGGCATTAAGCTCACCATGTTTCACGGACGCGGTGGGACCGTCGGGCGAGGAGGCGGGCCTACCCATTTGGCTATACTGTCTCAACCGCCTGAGACCATTCACGGGTCTCTTAGAGTCACTGTGCAGGGTGAGGTTATAGAACAATCTTTTGGTGAAGAACATTTGTGTTTTAGAACACTTCAAAGGTTTTGTGCGGCTACACTCGAGCATGGGATGAACCCCCCTATCTCACCACGACCCGAGTGGCGTGCACTCATGGATGAGATGGCGGTTTATGCCACCGAGCAATACCGTGAAATTGTCTTTAAGGAACCACGTTTTGTTGAGTATTTCCGCCTTGTAAGTATCACTACCAATGATCATATCATATCATTTCACACACAATGACATAACTGGTTTTGACTCTTGATATGTTTACAGGCCACACCAGAGCTTGAGTACGGGCGCATGAACATCGGGAGCCGCCCATCGAAACGAAAGCCAAGTGGCGGCATAGAATCACTCCGAGCCATTCCATGGATCTTTGCATGGACCCAAACCAGGTTCCATCTCCCGGTGTGGCTCGGGTTCGGGGCAGCATTCAAGTATGCCATTGAGAAAGACATCAAGAACCTTCACATGCTACAAGAAATGTACAAAACATGGCCTTTCTTTAGAGTCACAATCGATTTAGTCGAAATGGTGTTCGCCAAGGGTGACCCTGGCATTGCTGCTTTGAACGATAAACTCCTCGTTTCTCAAGACTTATGGTCGTTTGGCGAATCTTTAAGAGCAAACTATGAGGAAACCAAGAATCTTCTCCTTAAGGTATGAACACCCAAATCAGTATAAATCTTTCACTACACTAGCTACAACACTGTTTCTTAAATCTACCTGTTACAAACAAAACATAAAATAACCGACCCGATTTGCTAATGTACCATACATTCATACTCGCGTCCTCCACGCTATATATTTATAATATCATTCTTTTCATGTGGTAGATTGCTGGTCACAAGGATCTTCTGGAGGGTGATCCATATTTAAGGCAAAGACTCCGTCTGCGTGACTCATACATCACGACCCTGAACGTGTGTCAAGCGTACACTCTGAAACGGATCCGTGATCCAAACTACCACGTGACATTTAGGCCTCATATCTCGAAGGAGTATAGCGAGCCAAGCAGCAAGCCGGCTGATGAGTACATCAAGCTGAACCCAAAGAGCGAGTACGCCCCGGGTCTGGAAGACACCCTCATCTTGACCATGAAGGGTATCGCTGCTGGAATGCAGAACACCGGTTAACAAAATAATGTTGTGTTCACCCTTGACAAAATAATGTTTCGGGTTTGTTTTGTTTAGGTCTGTTATGTGTTATCTAATGTTTATTTTCGAGTCGTTGTGGTTGTCTGCCGAGGGAAATTTGAGTTGAGCCTGCTGCTTGTCGAGGACGTGAAGTGTACCACGTGTATCGTTGATGGTACGTTGTCCAGGAAACAAGTGAATGTTTGTACTTTTGGAATAAATGGTTCACAAGTGAAATGGTCTTTTTCTGCTACTTTTATGCTCCTGTTTTTTTAGGCGGGAACGGGATTTGGAATGTTTAAATTTAGTACAAAATATATAAAAACCTTCTTGAAATAAAACAATAAAATTATGAAGATATTAACATTTAGACAAAATCTTTAATGGTTTGGTTATCAAGCATCCGTTTAACTATCTAATGGTCGAACATTTTGACCCTTTCCCTTTGCGGTTCGTGAGTCGGTTGACCCTTGCGGCGTTTTTGGGTGAGTGTCATAGGCTGGTTAGCGAGTCTGGTAAACTCTTTTTTTTAATCTAATTGTTCAACACGGTTGCTAATGGTTTGACTATCTTTCGGTTTTGATATAATCTGTTATCAGCAATTTTTAATACTAAACTATGAATTTTCAATTCCTTTGGTTATTTTGATTCGCCATTACGATTATGATATGAATAAGTAATACGTAAAAATATACGTATTTTATTTACTAGAAAACCAAAGAGCAACAATGACATATGTTTCATAACTATAGTGACATGGCACCCAATCATCTGCATTGATTGAAATTTAACATTGTTCTAACTGAAATCCGCATAGATGGATTAGGGTCGAGATAGCAGTGCACCTGCGCGATGAGGTTGGTTCACCGTTAAATATCAAGCTTTTCCTTTAAAATAGGACACTCGTAGTCTTATCATGATAATACGTCTGCTGGAGGTTACTATGACTGGATTTTGATGTGAAAATAATTAAGACCAGAAGAGTGATTAGATGAAAGTAAATTGAACGTCTCTTTATGTGAGATGCAAGGCATAAATACCCTTTGGGTAGTTGACCTGAATAGCACTAAATGCTCATCATCATCGCTTTTCTCTACTAGCATAACAGACTATCAGTTAGGCTTTAATATGTTTGCGTATTGCTTTTGGCTGATGGATAAAGCTATTGTCAATTGGGTCCTGGCAATACAAGATGAAGTTGGTTATTAAAAGTTATTGCATCCAACGAATGTAGTGTAGTAGTTGATGTTGCTAGTGTGGTTGGAAACATAGTTGTGGGGTCAAAATGAGGCACAGAGAACAAGAGGTTGTCCACCAGATGTTGGTTCATTTTTTTGATCCAAGTTGTTAAATGATATGAAGCGTTATGCATTTTACCATTTCCTCAGGAACAAGGCCGTTCATGATGCGACTTAATTTTTTGTAAGAAATTTCAATGAACGAGGATCAAGGACCATTCAATAACTTCAAGCTAACCAAAACATGTTATGTATTTGCAATGTTGATCAAGTGAGTAGCATGTAGTGAAGTCTAAACGTGTTTATTAAACAAGCTTATTTAAGTTTGACTTGATTTCAACTTTTAACAATCTGATCTAGCATAGCTCACAAGTGATTTGACTCGTTTACACCCCTAACTTTACACTCCTAACGAAAAAGCTGAAAGTTTGAAACATAAATGTGACCTAGCTAATTATAATTTCACGATAAGTTTGTGGCCAAACTCAAAAACACAAAAAGTTTTGTGGTCAAAATGAAAACCCCTAAATTTTCACAAACACATAAAAAGGTCACAAAGTCCACTCTTTTTGACAGAGCATAGAGAGAGAAAGCAATCGGTGAGCTCGAAGATCGGCATCCATGGCTTCTTCAACGGAACGTGATAACTTCATCTATATCGCAAAGCTTGCAGAGCAAGCTGAACGATATGAAGGTCCGTAGTTCATCTGCTCTTTCTTCTTCTAGATCCGTTGTTTAGATGTCGATTCTGTATTCGTTATTGTAGCTGAGATTCAAATCTGTGTGAGATCGTTTGGATATTTGTGTGTGCTGTCGAATTTGTTGGTGATTTGAGATGTTAGTAAGTTAGGTTGAAAACGGTGAGTAGATTGTTCGGAGTGTTGTACATTGGAGGTGTTGAGTGTGCTCGTTTGATTCTTTATTGTAGTTGAGATTCAAATCTGTGTAAGATCTATTGGAGATTTGTGTGTGTTATCGACTTATGTTGATGATTTGAGATGTTAGTAAGTGATTAGGTTGAAAACGATGAGTTAATTGTTCGGAATGTTGTACATTGGAGGTTTTGAGAATGTTAATTTGATTTGTTATTGTTGTTGAGATTCAAATCTGTGTAAGATCATTTGGAGATTTCTCTGTGTTGTCGAATTCTTTTGATGATTTGAGATGTTAGTAATTGATTAGGTTGAAAACATAGTTGTCAATAGCGACAGTAGCACGCGCAATCGCGCGCTACGTCGCGTATAGGTCAAGTGGCGCTACAAGGTTGTTAGCGGCTTAAAAGCAACCAGTTAGCCTTTTTTTTGTTTTTTTATATTTTTTTTAACACCAAATTGTGAAAATATGAGATTTAGATGATTAGTAATAGAGTGTTTTAGTTATTTTGGTGGTGTTTACTTAAATTTTCTACTATTTTATTGCTAAACATGTTTATTTATTGAATATAAAACATTCATAAAATGTATAATACTTAATCGCTAAACACAAAATAGCGGGCGCTATTTACCGCTATTCGCTACGTATCATATAAGTAGCTTGTTGCTATTTACCGCTATTTGCTATTAACACAACATGAGTTGAAAAAGGTGACTTAAGTGTTCGGAATGTTGTTCATTGGAGGTGTTGAGTCCGTTCATTTGATTCGTTATTGTAGTTGAGATTCAAATCTGTGTTAAATCGTTTGGAGAATTTTTGTATGTTATTGAATTGTTGTTGATGATTTTTGAGATCTTAAGAACTGATTAGGTTAAAAAAATGAGTAAGTTCTTTGGTATGTTGTGCATTGGAGGTGTTGAGTGTGCTCGTTTGATCTGTTGGAATGAGATGGAGAAGGTGAAGGAACTAACATTTAGTGTTAACTGGATGAAAGTTGTTTTTAAGAAATTTGAATTGACTTGTAATCTTAATTTATGTGAGAAGTATTGAAGTATTACAGATGGAAACTGATGATGATCTGAGATGTTAGTAATTGATTAGGTTGAAAATGATGAGTAAGTTCTTCAGAATGCTGTACATTGGAGGTGTTGAGTATGTTCATTTGATCTGTTAAAAAGAGCTGGAGAAGGTGAAGGAACTAGCATTTAGTGTTAAGCAGATGAAAGTTGATTTGAAGAAAATAGAGAAGTATTGAATTGTGATTTTAATCTATGTGAGAAGCAGTGAAGTATTAGTATGGAAACTGATGATACCACTAGGTTTGATGTTTGAATTGTGTTAATATATTTTAAGAGATATGTAGGGTGCATATTGAACTTGTGAATTTCATATGAGGTTACTATTTTATTTTGATCTTGCATTTACTTTTGTTGTTTGCTTTGTGTGCAGAAATGGTGGATGCTATGAAGAAGGTAGCAAAGTTGGATGTGGAATTGACTGTTGAAGAGAGGAATTTGCTCTCAGTTGGGTACAAGAATGTGGTTGGTTCACGTAGGGCGTCGTGGAGAATATTGTCTTCGATTGAGCAGAAGGAGGAATCGAGAGGCAATGAGGTGAATGTAAACCGGATTAAGGGGTATAGGCAGAAGGTTGAAACTGAGTTGACTGACATATGCAATGATATCATGGTTGTGATTGATGAACATCTGATTCCATCTTCATCTGCTGGAGAATCCACAGTTTTCTACTACAAAATGTGAGCTTGTTCCCATTTATAGAGATGAAACAAATTATAATTTTAAAAGTATATTCTTGCCCAATTGGCAGGGTTTAACATGCCCTTGTTAGTTAGATAGTGTTCCATGATTATAACTATGCCATATTTGGGAAATTTGTAAAACTGAACAACCTATTGTCTTAAGCATGTTGGTTTTAATGATTTCTTGTTTGGGTGCAGGAAAGGAGATTATTATAGGTATCTTGCAGAGTTCAAGACTGGTGATGATAAGAAGGAGGCAGCTGATCAGTCGCTGAAGGCTTATCAAGTAAGTAGCTATTAGTGTAGCTTATACTAATGTCGGTTTACTTATCATGTTTAATCTTTTTTTCCTTTTCAATGATGTAAAAATCTTATAAACAAATTTATAAAATTTTTAGGAAGGTAATTAAAGGTAATCCATGCACAATTATATCTGCCCTCCATGTCAAGATGCCTTTGTATTGACGTTGCATATTACATTCCTCATGATGCCTCACTTATGTATACTTTTATCATCATCATCATCATCAACTTTTTCTTTTTTATTATTTTTGTGATTAGGTTTAGTTTGCAAGCCACATTTACTTCTGTATAAACTATTCTTTTGTTGCCTAACACACATAACAACCATTTAATTTACTGTTTGCAGTTGGCTTCCACCTCAGCAGAAGCTGAGCTCTCTTCTACTCACCCAATCAGGTTAGGTTTGGCGTTGAACTTCTCTGTGTTCTATTACGAGATCATGAACTCTCCTGAAAGGTATATTTTAAGCTTTTTCTCTTATCTTTCCATACGCTAGATGCAAAATATGTTCAAAACTTTGTTTTTACTTTGATTTTTAGGGCATGCCACCTTGCAAAACAAGCTTTTGATGAAGCTATCTCAGAGCTTGATTCCCTGAGTGAGGAATCATACAAAGATAGCACTTTAATTATGCAACTCCTGAGGGACAACCTCACTTTGTGGACTTCAGACATTCCAGAGGATGGAGGTATTTTCCACAGTACTATCTGATTCTGTTAGCTTTATCTGTTAATTTTTAACTCGTCTTTCATATTACCAAACATTTAATCCATACAACTGTATATTAAGCTACCCATGCTTAGCCCATCTGATTTCTAACAAGATACCACATGTTCGTATTTGGGTTTGCCAAACAATCGCTACAATTGCTTTGTCTTTTTGAGTTAATAACAAAGTAGATTCTTATGCTCTTTATTTATTGCTGTGTCTTGCATTTGCAGAAGATGAAAAAATGGAGATCACCAAATCTGGTGCAGAAGACGCAGAGGTAAGCAATCAATAATCATATTGCTCTTTTACCTTAAACCGTTTGGCTGACTAATTTGTAAACTCTAATTATATGATTAGATAAGGTAAGAAAAAATGGACTATGCTTGGCCAACAAGTCATATGGGTCCTGGTCACAAAACGTATTTTGAAGTGTGGGTCAAGTAGGGCCCAGTTGAGTCCCCATCAATCCCTATCAATTTAGTTGAATTATATAGCTGATTAATATATTAATATGATTTTAAAACTATATCATATCATGACAGAGATAATTAAACTTTCTTTTTCTGAAATTAAATTATTTGGGAGAATGTAATCATTTGAAAATACACTCTAATGCAATGGTCGACCCGGTTGACCAGTTTTCCTTAAGTCTGTTTTTTGGGATTTTACTCATTTGTCTCTTTATTAATAAATATCTAGAGTTACCCATCTTATTTTTTAGCTGGTTGAAATATTATTCATATGTGCCTAATATTTTTCTATCAAATATCTTGTATGCAGTAAAATTGTACGATGACTGCCTTGCATCCTTCAACAATGGTAAAAAAGGGCTCTGTATTTTATTTGTAAGCTTTAATTCCTAAGCAGTGATTTGAGAATCATATTAGGTTCTGTTTGTTTGTTTGTTTCTTTCTTTGTTAAACGATTTTAGGTCACTTATTCATTCAGACATCTATTGATTGAAGATTGCGTTTTCTTTGCATATGTAAACGGGTTTGCCTCTTAATGGTTCATACTCATGGATTAATTTCAATCTTTTTGTTTAAGATTATACATTTATGAAAAAACAGTTATGGCTGGTATCGCCAAGCAAACTTGTACAATTGCTATTCATATGTGTTGTAATTTGGTAAGTACACCCCCTCCCCCTTGGACATCTGGAACGTTCAGGTACTGACTAGAAGACCGAGACTCAAAAGAATCTGAGGTTCGATATTGGTGTATCAGCGCTGTTTTGGTCGTTGGTAAACAGAATGTGATGTTGGTTGGAATTCAAACACTCGAGCATGACAAATGTTTGATGTTCAAACATAATTTGGTTGGTATTTTCGTTGCCCATGCTCTAACCGATGAGGAATTAGCTCTATGGCCAAACTTGGGTTGAGACCATGCAAGACATTTTAGTTTCTATAAAGCTTATAACACCGTGATATCAAACAATGTTATATAATATAATCTTATATTATCATCAAATAAACTTTACCCTTAAGGAGAAGATAAGGATAAAATGTAAAATGATTATTTCTTGGATTGTTTTGAAACAAAATAAGTAAATTTAATATCTTAATATATATATGACACTAATTTTAAGTTAGTTATATAATATAATCTTTCATAAGTTTATAAAAGTATATATAAATTTTTTTTCAACATTAAACCTGAAAAGCTAGTATTAACATTTTAAATCATGTATTCAAAGAAAACTTAAAAACAGACATATAAGTTAAACTAAAATTTTGATTATTACTATTTGATAATTACTATTTGATGATAATATAATAATCCTTGCCCGTCAACATGATTACAAATCACGTCCACACGCATCAAATGAACCATCAAAGAACAGCAAATAAGACAATTCATTTTATTAGCATATATATTTGTTGCTTATAGCAAATATTTGGTTTAAATTCCTGTTGGCGACAATAGTAAGAAATAAACTTAAATTTTCAACAATATATCGTCATGTTGTTTAACATTGTTTTGCATGCAGTTTTTTTTTAATAACCTCTTATGCTAGAAGTTTCACATCATCAGAATCTGTATGCCGTTATTCTTATAAAGAAAAAATGTATTCTCAAAATACATAATTTAGCTTACTAGGAGAGGTGTAAATAAGCCGCACCGAGTTCGACTTGTTCAGCTTGAGGTCTCATAAGCAAAGCGTTTCTTGTTATATATATCTCAAGCACGACTTGTCAGTAATATTACAAACTCGAACTAACTCCTTAATTATTTAACTATTTTCGTACACATATGCGGTATGCCTATTTTTATACATATTTATATTATATATATTAACAAAAAAACGTTTAGCGTTTTATCTCTCTCAGACACACACATAACGTTTCTTGTTAAATAGACTTGCTCTTTAGTAAGCTGATCTTGATTAGCTCACTAGTTTCATACGTATATAGAGTTGGGAGGTTAATCTGCTTATAAACCAAGAAGGTGATACGTTAAAAAGAAAATAAAATACTCACATTATAAGTCTATTTATATAAAAATACACACATTGTGACATTGATATATCAGCAATAAATAGCCATAAATAAAAAGTTTTGAAGACTGTAATAGTTTGTTCACTTTAATCATGTTACTTCATATTTAAACCAATAATCATCATAAGAAGTATATCCTTACTTTCATCTTTCCAATTTTTTAATTTAGATACCCATCCATGAATACAAACAAATATATATAAACAAGACATGCAATGCATTGGCAGACACATTGTAATTTTAACCTCCAGTTAAGTTACCATAAGAAATATAAACTCAAGAAAAAGACAAAAATCATGTGCTATGATGCACTCTATATTCATCATACTTCAACCAACTTTTATTCATCAAATACCTTCACAATTTATAGAAGATTAATAGATAAAATGAAGCAGTCCACACTTATTTTCATCATTCTTATTTTCCTCTTTTCTACATTACATGTATCCTCTATTCATGCTCGTTTGAGTAATATAAAGGCAACTTTGACCATCAACAGCTTTGAGAAGGGCGGGAGCGGAGGAGGGGCGTCGGAGTGTGACGGAAAATTCCATTCAGATAACACACTCGTCGTGGCATTATCTAGCCAATGGTACAATCATGGAAAAAGGTGTTCTAAATTCATCAAGATACATTACAAGCATAGGAGTGTAAAGGCTAAGGTTGTTGACGAGTGTGATTCATCTAGAGGGTGTAGGAATAATATTGTGGATGCATCTAAAGCCGTTTGGAAGGCCCTTGGGGTGCCTAAAAGTCAATGGGGTGAAGCCAAAGTTACTTGGTCCGATGCATGATCATTCTTACATTCGATAACACACGTATAAGTTTTTTTTTTTTAAGTTTCTTTATGATTACAGAGAATAAAGTAACCAGACTATAAATAAAACAATAAGAATAGCTGTTCCTTTCCTTGGAAACTGTCATCGTTGAAAGGGAATTGTTAGGTCTTACTACTCGATCGACATTTAGGATTCTATTTACTTAATGTTGTATTAGTGGAATCAAAGTTTTCCCTTTCATTTTATGCTAATCCTGAAAGTACCTTGCATGAAAACATTAGCTGCTACCACTACTAAATATTCAACCTTTGCGTCCAAATGAACATTTAAACGGATGTATATATAAACGGATCCTGAAAGTTTATTTTGATTAAAGAGTATATATATATGTATGTATGTATGTATGTATGTATGTATGTATGTATGTATGTATGTATGTATGTATGTATGTATGTATGTATGTATGTATGTATGTATGTATGTATGTATGTATGTATGTATGTATGTATGTATGTATGTATGTATGTATGTATGTATGTATGTATGTATGTATGTATGTATGTATGTA
>BJCN01123521.1:0-10905 GCA_018326445.1 Flaveria brownii
GTGTAAAAAAAATAGTTTCATCCTCGCCTCCCATACAAGGATGTTCAAGCTCCGCCACTAAACAATGCCAATAGTTCTTCAATTTCATCCGGTGGAAGGAGACATCACCTTTCATTGTTGGTTGATTGATAACACCATGTATAATCCACATATGTCTTATTTCATAGTAACATAGTTTATTCGCTTTATTTTAATCTGTTTCAGTAGATAACTTCACATCAAAATGAAACGTATTGGTATATTTCTTTGATCCGTGGCCTTAACATTGATGGAGATCATTCTCATATTATACTCAAATTGTGAATGTATTGTTTTATTTTGCTCACAAAGTAATTCACGAGAAACATGACACTTTCTATGGTTCTTTTACTTGTCTCGAGAAAAGCATTGAACCATTTATTTATCTTTTTAACAACATTATAGAAGCACAAGTGCTTGACATAAAGATTAACCCTTTTAGGTATTATCATTTTAAGGACAAGCTTCCTCAAAATCTATTGTATGAAACTAACAAAACATTTTACTAACCTCAAAATCTATTTTATAAAATATGCATTACTCTTATATCCTTATTTTATGTTTCTTAAATATAAGTGTATTATGATTAAAAATTATGCCACTACAATAACATCGGACTATTATAACATATGAGTTAAGAAGGCAGCATGTTGCATGCATCGGAAATATTAGCTTGAAAGAGAGCACATTTTCCAACTTTTCTCATTTTGAATAAATAATAAGCATATTAAAAATGTTAGAAAGATTACATAAAATAATTCGTGTTTAAGATAAAACATAACTCTTATCTAAATTGCCACCTTTAGTGAAAGCCAAATTGATATTGTTCTCACGTGACCAGATGCAACAATTGAGACAGGTGAAGTGATGTGAAGGAGTGGGTTAGTGAAGCAAGCAAGGCTTGCCGATAGGGCTGCAAACGAACAGAACGAACACGAATAAGGTCTTGTTCGTGTTCGTTCATTAAGAAATAAACTTGTTCATGAACTGTTCACGAACACTTATCGAACGGGTTCCCTTGTTCGTATTCGCTTATTAAGAAAATGAACATGTTCATGAACTGTTCACGAATACTTATCGAACGCAAACGAACACAAACAAAATCAATGAAAACAAACAAATGTTCATGAACATGACGAACACAAACAAGTCCATGAATACAAACGAATATACGAATGATCACATCTTATTTAGAATAAAATTAGTATTTTCATTACAAAATTTACCAAAAATAAATAAGCACGTAAGATAAATATCTAAAAACACTTGACATAATTGTCATAAAAATAACTAACACAAAATTAAGAACATAATCGAACACATTAACAAACACATTATCGAACATTTATGAACGTATATTAACGAACATAAACGAACACATTATCGAACGTTCACGAACATAAATGAACGAACACGGCTTGTATTCATGTTCGTTCGCTAAAAACAAATGCTATTTTCTTGTTCGTGTTCGTTCATTTACTAAACGAACATCCCGCCGAACAGTTCGCTGAACGTTCAATTCGTTTGCAACCTAGTTGCGGATAGTCCTTCAGGCACGGCTTGCAAAAGTGGGTTTTTGTATGTGAATGCAAGAAAGCTTATAACTAGCACCGATACCCACGGAAATTTGCTAGAGAGAATTGTCAATAACAAATCCCAAACACCTCACAGAACAACCCATCTATCTAAATACTCTTAAAACAACTTATCATCAAATAAAACATTAGACCAATTTAATAAGTAATCTCAAACGTACTTAAAAGACTTGGGTAATGCTAGAATCAGATTGATTTGTTGGGTGACACGGGTAAAGAAAAACTTATGTATTATATATCATGTAATACTATTTTTATGCGTTACATATGTATTAGACATCAAATTGAGATTGGTTCAACGAACAATTTAAAAAAGTAACATCAGTGACCAGATACTGCAGCAATAATCATAAATTATTGAGAAATACTAAATACAAACTAATTATAAATAACAACTTTCACCAAAAGTATAATCATATCTCCAAATCCCTTGTATAAAATTACAATAAAAAATCAATTTACCTGCTCTTTACTCTGTTCTTTCCCCTGTTCTTTACTTTGATACACCAATCCTTCTTGTTCACTATTAGTTTTTCCAGCTATAAGCTCTCCAATCTTCCTAAACAATTTCTTCCGGTTGTAAAGTCCGTACATATAAAACCCCTGATCCTCATTCTCTTCTGTATGATTTCCATTACTGTTGTTTGAATTCACATTGTTATCCACTTCTTCAAACTGACCCGACTCATCCGAATCAGTAGAACCCGTTGCATCACGCCGATGTTGAGTTTTTGGTTTTGGCGTTTGCGGTTCTGAGTTAGTATCAAAAACTGGATCATCATCTACAACAACTTGATTTGGATCAGCTACTTTATTAAACAAGGTGTCATCTTCTTTGTTAAACACTTTCATGTAATTAAAATCGAAACTAAACGCCTGATGTGGTGTAGTTCTTCCATCTAAATGATCTTCGTAAAGAGAAGAAACCAGTGAGTTGAAAACATCAGGTTGTTCTTTATCTTCACATGGTTTATTAGCTTCGGCTTTTGCAGCCATAGAACTTTTGATTTCCATCAAGTGTTCATGACCCGCGACTTCATGGATTCTTAATATCTCATTTTCTGTAGTGAGAAAGCGTAAAGATTCTTCCTTTTTGGCAAGCAAGTCTTTCAGTTCTGAGTTTTCAGCTCGCGCTATGTTGGAAGCATCCTTAGCAGCCGATGACTCGTTCATCGCTTGTTTGAGAATACCCCGTAGCTTGAAAGCTTCTTCTCTTGTGATTCTTATGGTGTTTTCGGCTGCTGCTAATGCTTCGTGTAGCTTATTGTTCTCTTGTTTAAGTGATGTGTTTTCTTCATCTGCTTTTCTTATACAACTTATAAATCCCATTTCTTTCGCATTCCATGCCAAAATGGATTCATCAGCTTCTGATCTTAATCGTTCGGATGTGTGTGTTTGCAAGTCAAGTTTGTAATTAAGTTGTTGGATTTCTTCTTTCAAATGTGTCACTTGTTCTTCGGATGATTTCAGCTTTGCTTTTGCAGTGCTGGCTTCTGTTGCTACTTCCCTTAAAGCTGAAGCTAAATCATCCATGGCCTTCTTGCTTTTCTCCTCTGCTTCTGTCGCTAACTTCACTTCGGTTTTCAGTATCGCGATTTCATCTTTCAGTGTTTTGGTTTCCAAACATGAATTGAGATTACCCTTTTGATCAAACTCATTTTTACTAACTTTCAGAAGGTTGTTTAGCTTCTCATTGAGTGTAATGACTTCAAGCTTTGATTCTTCTAAGTTGATCTTAGTTTGCTCAAATTCTCGTGTCTGAAGCATCAACGATTCCAACATATTCGATTCTGATTTCTTCGTCTTCTCCACTTGATCTTCCAATTCAAGAATTCTTTTCTTCAACTCCTCTAAACATGCATCTCTTTCAGATAACTTAACCTCAAACACATTCGCAGATTCAAGCCGATTGCTCAACAAACTGATCTCATTATCTCTCAATTCGATCTCCTTCTTCGAATTCGACATTAAATCTTCAACACTCTTGAGCTCTAAAAACACTTGTTTAGCTCTATTAGGTGATAATCCTCCTTTACTCAACTCCTTAACCTCCTGAAGCTCATCAATCACTCGATCTCTTTCGCCTTCTACTTCATCCAACCTCTCTTTCGTGGTCTTCAATTCCTCTTCTAAACTACTCATTCGTTTCTGCATCATTGCAGCCTTCACAATCCGATTCTACGTAACAAAACCACAAATCATCATCACAAACACAATTAATCGTAGCCTAATCACACAAACTGTCAAAACGTATCATATATTCATGATTCTTCAAATTAATTAATCAGATTATACGTTTATAACAATAAATACCTCAGATAAACTAACGGAATTGCGACCAACGGAAACTAGGGCTTCTTTATCGACTTGTGAAGCTAGTCCATCACCTCTACAAAACTTCGATCCAGAAATGCTTCTAAGCAGAAACGATGAATGCTTCTTCTGTCCGAATTCCATATAACCAGATCTACAAAACAACAAGTTCATAACGAATTAGAAACTGAAACGATGAATCTAAATGTAACGCATGATTTTGACCTGATTATAGAGGATCAAACAAAACAACAGATATGGAGATAGAGGTTGAAGATGAAGTTGATACCTTGATTTGGAGCGTAACATTGTGAAAGATTGATTGAGAGATTTGTGGAAAATGAGAAGAAATCGGAGAGAAAAATCGATGAAAATAGTTGAAATTCAGATGGTTGAAGATTGGCGGGTGGAGACTTTGAACAAATGTTTACGATGAACCTTTATAAATCTTACATTGCTTCAACTTTGCTCCGTTACGTTTTCTGAAAATCAAATATTTGTGAAGTACTGTTGAAGTATCATACATTTATAAGCAAATATTGGATTTTGAATAATTTAAACTATTATATGTTGACCAATAGTTTTTCATTTAATAATATAATCGTGACATTTCAACTATTAATTTTGTTATCGATAACAATTTAACATAATAGCCAAATGTTTACACTTGATCTGATTAATTTCTTTTATAACATTGACTGTATAAAATGAAAAACAAACAAGCAAAATAACTATGAATTATTTATAATTATTATGAATTACAATTGATAATAAAACGAAAATTTGTCATTCTCATTAATCAAATTATCAATATATATTATTATCGTTCAATACGTAATAGTCTCACTTTTAAAATCATGTTATTTTGTAATCTTATATTATAAATTTCATAACATGGTATATTATTTAATTTGAAATATGATAAAATGTGTGCATTTAATTTTAATATTCTTTTTCTTTGTTTTCTTATTAGAACTTTTCGTGATGTTATAACGACAATGGAAGAAAAATTATTAAATGGTATAAAATCGTATCTTAATAGTATGTAAATTTATATTTATGATTACCGAATATTAGATAGAATATCACCGGTTTTGAATTGGTTGAGTCTTAAATCACAACACAATTGGTTTGAAAGGCACCGATGAGATATTTGATACAGGCTTGTCAAAAACTCGAATCATGTCGATAAATAAGCTTTTGCTTGACTCCTGTTTTATACGTCATGACTAGCCTCACGAGTCTAGTCAAGTATATTTTTATATTAAATAAATATACGAGTTATTTGAAAAACAGTTGTGATAAAAGTATTATTTTTTAAATGATATTAGCTAAATAACATGTATATATAATTAATATTAACTATTCGAGCATAAGTTTGAAAAATATTAAAAAGCCAAACTTGAGCTTTAGGCATAGAACTTAAAATGAGTTGACTTTTAATTTTTTTTAAGTGAACTAAGTTGAACTCCAATTTAGACGGACTCAAACTCGATTCAGCTAGTTTTCACCCCGGGATTTAATTGCCTAATTGTCTATGACAAAATAAAAGAAAAATATTCACCATCAACCTATAGCCAAACGTACCATAAGGTCCATAACATATAACAGTACCAAAACCAGCTTTTCTCATTTATGGAACTTAATTGTGGTGCCATGTATATCGTTATGAGCGGTACCATTTCGATTGAGTATACATTGACATCCTGGTTTCGGTCACAATTACATATCGTTAGAGAAAATAAAACATAACGGCTTTCTTATAATGCTATAAGAATTAAAGCAAAGTTTAGTATATTTTTAAATTATACAAGTCTTATGACATACATTATAATTAATTAGTAGTTCCTCGAGCCCAAAAGACGTTGCTTATTTATTTAATAATATTTATGTTGATGTTGATGCTGATGATGATACTAAAAGCGTTAGATGAGGGGGTGAATGTGAGAAGTTTACGTTAATCGAGGGCTTAAAAAATTGTAGAGTAATTGATTGCGGGAGATAACTGGCGTGTGATCTTGTCCAACGGGCAGCAAGCATTGTGGTGGGAGAACGTGGGTTTAGTCAACCATCCATAATATGGGCTCGGTCACCAATTTGGGCTTTTGGGTCTTTAGTCAAACAACTCGGTATTTGGTGTCGTTTGCTTTTTTTTTTTTAAGAAAAATTAATGCCACGTTTACTAGATAATATTAGTAAAAGAAGATATTTGAATCTCATTTGGAGTAAAAATACTCTAGGTTAAGTGAAGTGGTTTTTTATCGCGGGTTCTAAAATGGTTGGGGTGCGATTCTGGCTGAGAAACGAATAGGTGGCACGATTAAGACAATATAAATCCTCCGAAGTAGGATTGTATATTTGTTATTTCTCTATCTATACTAATATATTAAGTAATGGTCATTGTAAAAGGTGCTCCAAAAAAACTGATTAACCGAACCAGACTGAAAAAAAAACTGAAACCGAAACTGGTTAATAACCCATACAAGACTAATCGGTCCGTAACTTATTCAAAGTGGTGGTTACAAACCGGTTTTAGTATTCAAAAGTGAACGGTTTCTAAGCGAGTTTTTTAACTGGGTTTTTTTAACTTACCTCCAAACCGGTTTGCCGATGACCGTTAACTTTTTTAAATGCTTTTGTTTGATCAGAACATAATTCTAGCTCTCAAACACTTAAAAAACTCAAAACATAAAAACGCTAACGTTCCAACTCTTAAAACACTTAATGGCAAGCTTGTTTGATAACTTTGCTATCAAGATACGACCTAAAAAGTTGCAATTTAAACAACAACAAAAGATTAACATCTAACTATTACATGTATACTTCACGAAAAGGGATTAGATAAACATTGTTTGATTATTTAAAGAAGTCATCACTGCTTAATTATTTAATGAAATAATTAAATACATAAAGAGTTAAACATTTTAAAGTTTAAAAGTTTAAAAGTTAAACAGTTAAATGTTAATGAGCATATTTAATAAAAGGTCCTAATATAGGGACAAGGACCCTGATAAATCGACACCCACCTATAAGCCGTGTATGGGTCCGTACGCGACGTATATGTATCCACAATTAATGCCTGACATTCCATGTCGTATCAGTCGTTGTCGTGGTGTTTATACACCTCGTATAGCACCATACTCCGCGTATAGCCTTTCTAGACGACAAAACTGGACTAAATCTAATCAATCATTCAACACAGCTATACATGTCATATGTGCCTATACATCGCGTATAGCCCTGTGGCTTATGAGTGAAGGGTGTATGTCCACCGACACCTATACGTGTCGTATGGGGCCATACAACACGTATAGGTATCGGCGGACCTACACCCTTCACCCATACGCCACAGGGTTATACGCGACGTATGGGTCCATACGACGCGTATAGCCTGCTTTATTTACACGGAACGTTTGATTTCGAAATATTTAACACGACGCAAGATTCCTTTCGTTAATATATAAAGGGAGTTGATATCAAACGAATGCGCTCGTATTCAAAACTTATTCGTTTTCTCCGGAGGTAATGTTTGATACTTTCAGTTATTGATAGTAATCATAACGTTTAATCTTCTTGAAAACATATGATCGCAAGAAATTAGTGTTATGTGGTTCAACATTTTCTTCTGCCACATAATTTACACGGTAAACATTTTATTCTTATTTCACTAAGTATTTACATACATATATACATATATTTGAATTGGATACTTAAAATCGTTTCAGATGACTCGGGTTCCATTGATGCTAGTCAGTTACGGTTAACTTGAAAGATATTTTATCTTAACCGACTAGTATCGTGAAACCGAGTTAGTTGAAATGATTCTTAAGTAATCAAGACATTTATGTGTATGTAAGCATGTATATAAGTGAAGTAAGAGATATAGTTTACCTGGATAATTATTTTGGAGAAATAGTTGAACCACATAACTCTATTTTCTTTTAAAAAAATCACACGCGTTGTATAATGCCTTACGTTTCATATAAGATTGCTTTAATAGTACAGCTAAGACCTATACGTAGCGTATGGGTCCATACGCCACGTATAGGTGTCAGACGTACTATAAAAGCAGTTTGTACATATTACGAATATACACAGCGTATAGCACCATACGTGGGATATGTGGCAAACCTATACGTAGCGTATGGGTCCATACGCCGGGTATAGGTGCCACACGAACAACCTATACATGGCGTATGGGTCCATACACGACATATAGGTAATACACGGGAGATGGCTTTCAATAAAATTTAATGGGACACAAGATTCGTTTTGAAATACATAAAAACGCATTCGGTCTCTCAAAATTTTGAAAATCTCAAACGTATGTTTCTCTCAAATGTTCGCTATGTTGTTTTGGGATGGTAACTATTTTTGTGGTGAATATTCGAATGAATATTTAAGCATTTCATACGTGGCAGATAGTAATCAAGATGATTCGTACGTTCAATCTTCTTACGAGACACGAGTGACAGATTTTAACCAATTGCATGTTCCCGATGATGAATTCGACTTTTGCCGAGAATCAAGTTACGACCCACAACAAAGTAATATAAACTTTCTCTCGAGTGATCAAAATCAGAACACAAAAGTATAAACGTCACAAGAATTTTTATCACTCGATGAGTTAGTCTGTTGGGTTGTTTATAGGGGACGTGCTAATGGTTACATTATTATTACACGAAGATAAAAAAGGAGGTCAGGTCGTAAAGGTATGGCTTATCTGTGTTCGTGGTGGCGAACACAAAAGTAAAGCAACAGTTAGACAATCTGGTAGCAAAAAAATCGGATGTCCTTTTAAACTAGTAGGGATATACGACAACAAACATCATTCGTGGAAATTAGAGGTGAGAAATGATGGACATAACCATGATCCCGCTCAACATATGGAGGGGCACCCGTTTGTAAGAAGGTTTTCTCAAAACGAATACAATCTGGTGGAGCAGCTGACTAATCAGAACATGGAGCCTCGTAACATACTATCAGCTTTAAAAAAGCAAAACCCTAACAACAAATCCATAACCAGAGACGTATAAAACGCTCAACAGAAGATAAGAAATGAAAAGAAAGTTGGTGAAACACCAATGCAAGTTTTAGAAAAAACTTTTATCTTTTAAAGGGTATGTTTATTACACCCAAGAAGATCCCGCTACAAATGCCATAGAAGAGATATTTTTTGTCATCCAAAATCGTACGACACTTGGCGTGTATTCCTGCACGTGCTGATGATAGACGCTATAAAACAAACATGTACAAACTTCCATTTGTTCAGATTGTTAGTGTGACCTTGACACACAAGATATTTTGTGTTGCTCATGTGTTTATTAGAAAAGAACAGGAAGATAAATTTGAATGGGTGCTTAACAGATTGAAAATACGTTATACAGCTGTATGGAGCGACGCGTCATAATAACAGATAGAGATCTTGTTTTAATGAACGTATGTGTTAAAGTATTTTCGAGTGCTTCGAAGTATTTATGAAGGTGTCATATTAACGAAAATATCACGTTTATTACCAAAAGTATAATGACTTACGTCACATCATAAATTGGCAACGTGTGGAACCTGCGCCAGAAGAACATTGGATGATAATGTCATATAGAGGAATACTGATTGCTCAAAAGTTTGGTGTTATTCTTCATTTATTAAGTAATAATAGTTGTCAAACATTTTTTCCCTTATGGGCTAATGCGAGAACTATGATTCCTCATCATGTCGTGTCGATTGTTCATGTAAACAATAACCATTTCGTCCACGTTAAATTAGAAGCAGATTATCCGATGCCTACATTAAGTAATCTTTGGCTTCTTAACCGAAACGTACGTGTTGCAGAATGTGAGATTATGTATATACTTCGTATCTCGGAATATAACGTAATAATAGATAATAACCGAGAAAACTCATCTTATATAAATGTGTTTTAATCCAAAACTTGTAATTAATATCCGAATTATATACTTCATACGTTTGCATTATATTTTATTGTCTTCGTATCTCGTGATTTAACAGACAATAACCATTTCGTCCATTTTTTATTCTTATATAGTTTAACAATAAAATTTCAAACTTTTCAAATATTAAAATTCAAATAATTCAAATAATTCCAATATTCCAATAATTCATATTCAAACAATTAAAAAATATTTTTTTAAATTTAAAGCTATACGCCGCGTATGGATCCATACGCGGCGTATAGCTCTTCGACACCAGTATATTTTGTCCATTTCTCATTTTGTCCCTACCACACACTTTTACAAACTCAAAAAATCTCTCGTATAGGCCGATACTACTCGTATTGATAGCCAATTTTTCTTCATCCAGGTATGCATTATTGTTCCTACATTGTTATTATGCTAATCGTTGCATAGTTCAAGCATTAAAATAGTGTTTTGTGTGTTTTAATCGTTGATTTAAAAACTACTGCTAAGAACAATACGTCACTACAGACCTATGTATAGGCCTATACGCGGCGTATAGTTCTGATTTTGATGATCTATACGCGGCGTACAACATAAAAGAAAGAAGATGAATATACTATTCCTACACGTGACTAGGGGCCCTATACATAACTTATACGCAAGACCCCTATACATTGCGTATAGGGCTATACACCGCGTATAGGGGGTGGGTGACTAGGGGCCTTATATGCAGCTTATACGCGAGACCCCTATACACTGTGTATAGGGCTATACGTCGCGTATAGAGGGGGTGGGTGACTACGGCCCTATACGCAGTTTATACGCAAGACCCCTATACGTTGCGTATAGGGCTATAAGTCCCGTATAGGGGGGTTGTGTCACACCCAAACCGATGATGGAAACATCAGTTTCACACCCCCGCTTATAGCGGAAACACGAGGATGCGACAGACGGGATCTTCATAACACTTGGTTTGTTTACAGAGACATAATAAATGCAATGATCCACGTGTCATGACGTCACCCGACACAATGGTGACTTGTGTCGTGGTTAATCAGTTC
>BJCN01123533.1:0-10042 GCA_018326445.1 Flaveria brownii
ATTAGATCTGTTATGATGAATGTGATTCGCTTTCATTTTTAACTAACTTGTTAAATTTTTGTTTGAAGCAGGGCATGGATCTTGTGCCATGCCTTTTTTTATGCTAACCTATGCTTGTGCCGTGTCATTTTTTGTTAATCGTTGCTTGTGCCGTGTGTTGTGACTGCTTGGTGGTTTAAAAAGTTAGTTACTTTCAAGTACACTACAAAAGAGTATATTTCTTAAAGAGTGAATGATTTAAATTTTTTTCTCTGAGTTGATTATTTCTTAATTGTTTGAATTATTTAATTTAATGTGCATCAAAAAGTGATTGTTGAAGTTTTTATTGTGTATTATTATATGTATGTATTTAAAGGTTATCAGAAGAGGTTGTGGAAATGGAGCATGAGCTGAATGAGCTAAGAAAGAATATTTCTGCACAAGGAATTCTGGTACAGGACTTATTAAGTGGTGTCTATCATGAATTGGGTGAGTGGAGCCGAGCCAACCCAGATGTTCTGAATGCTGAACAGCTTAAGAACGACAATGAAATTGATAATTTATTTTCCAATAAAACCGAAGAGATGAAATTACATCTAGAAAATATTGACACTCTTCTTGCTGAACGTAAAGTCGAAGAAGCAATAGTAGCAATAGAAGCTGAAGAAAGAAAACATCCGTTATTCAATGAATCCTCATCATTTAAATCTGCTTTTCTGAAGCGAAAATCACAGCTCGAGAATCAACTCGTTGAAATGACGGAGCAGACTTTGATTAGTGCTACTGATTTAAAAACCGCTGTTAATGGTTTATTAAAGCTTGGAAAAGGTCCTTTAGCACATCAGCTTTTTCTGAAAGCGAAAGGAGCACGTCTCCAAAAAAATATCGATATCTTTCTTCCGTCATGTTCTTGTTACCCTGAAACATTTTCCGCTACTTTATCTAATCTTATATTTTCTACAATTTCATCAACAACAAAAGAGATGAGTTTAATGTTCGGAGACGATCTGTCCTACAGTAACAGAGCTGTTCAGTGGGCAGAATGGCAGGTTGAATTGTTTGTGCGGTTGGTTAAGGAGAATGCACCTTCTTCTGAGACTGTTTCAGCCTTACATGCAGCAAGCATCTGTGTTCAGGCTAGTCTTAATCACTGCTCTGCTTTGGAATCACAGGGACTGATGCTTTCAAAGGTGCTTTTGGTGCTTTTGCAGCCTTACATTGAAGAAGTTCTAGAATTGAATTTCAGAAGGGCAAGAAAACTTGTTTTTGATCTTTCTGGAAATGATGACATCCTGCCATTGTCACCCCGCCTTGCGTCACCATTGTCTACTTTTGCTATATCTTCTGATCGCCTGCTTGTTGATAGCGGCACTAGGTTCATTTTCATGGTGAAAGTGAGTAAACTTCTTTTATCTATATATCTTAGATTTTCTTTGGATTCTAACATGGATTTGCTTGACCAACTTAGATTTTAGCTCACATTATCTTACATACCTAAAGTTGTAAACTTTAGCTATAGATGGCCCCAAAACGGTATGCGTAACATGTTATCATGGGAACAAAAGCATTTCAGAACAGCCATTCCATACAAAGGTGATAAGTATCAGGCACATCCAAGAAATTGCAAAATATATTTCTAATACCTTTTGGCAAGACCCCTGAGACTTGTCTAGACCCTTTGCTCATTTTCTGTGTAAAATTAAAACAGAAGACCAAGGAGAGGCGTAGAAACATTATAGGAGTAACTTGTAAGTAGACATGGCAAAATGAGCAGGTTGGGTAATGGGTCCTATTGGGTTTGGATCAAGCTTGTAGTTGTACACATTTCAAAACACTTGAGGTTTTAAAACATATCAAAACAGCTCGGGTCCACCAACCAACACTTTTTTTCGCACCTTTGTGTTTTATAAATTGATTAACGCATCAAGTATGAATAGAAAATCTATATTATTACAATAATATAACTTATTTGTGAGTACAAAAACTTAGGAAGTTGTACACGTTTCAAAACACTTTAGGTGACTTGACCTGTCAAACAGATTGGTCCATTTCCTTTGTATGTGTTTCTGTTTTATCCTTTTGACATGTTACTATTAATTTTAGACCTCAACGGCCTTCTTTCTTAAGTGGTAAATTGGTGAAGCTATATGCCTATAAATATAAATAAGCCGTCTAAATGTTGTTCAATAAAAGCTTATTCCAAATATATGCAGTTAAAACAAAATAGTTAAAATTTAGGAGATATGTATTTACTAAATGAAGGGCATAGATGGATTTCTTTCATTAACATCTATCAACTCGGTTAATCTTGGGCCAATAAATATGGAAAAGACCACACCTTATTTTTACTTTCTTCGAGTCAAAACAATATTTTTTTCCAAAATTGATTATTTATAATATGCTAGTATATCCATTATATATGTGACCTGAAATAATGTAAATTATATTGGACAGGAAATAGTGGATCAGCTAACTCGCGTAGTGATTTTGCACTTTGGAGGAAATGTTTTGACTAGAATTTTGTACCTTTTTGATCAATACATGGATGAACTGATAAAAGCTTTACCGGAACCATCAGAAGATGATAGTTTGGTGGAGTTAAAAGAAGCCGTACCATTTAGAGCCGAAACAGATTCCCAACAACTTGCCCTTTTGGGGACTGCATTTACCATTGCAGAGGAGCTATTACCGATGGTTATGTCCAAAATTTGGAGTGTTTTAAACGAAAGCAAGGAAGCAGCAGCAAAGGGAGTTAATGATAACATTGCTCCTCTAATGAACAATATGATAGATTATAAGGACTGGAGAAAGCAGCTTCAGCATTCACTGGATAAGCTTAGAGATCATTTCTGTAGACAATATGTTTTAAATTTCATTTACTCAAGAGACGGTAACACACGACTTGATGCACACATTTATTTAAGTGGAGAAACTGACGATCTTAACTGGAATTCCGAACCTTTGCCTTCATTGCCCTTCCAGGTTAACTTGCTTACTAATTGGAATAGGATTAGGGTTTGTTTCAGATTCATAAATTGGGGAGCAGTTAAGTCCCTTTGACCTTCTGTATGTGATTTTACAGGCGCTATTTGGGAAGCTGCAGCAGTTAGCAACGGTTGCTGGGGATGTGTTACTTGGGAAAGAAAAGATACAGAAGGTTTTGCTTGCCAGACTTACTGAGACTGTTGTTATGTGGTTGATGTCTAATGATGAGGACTTCTGGGGCATTTTAGAGAGTCAAGTGTCGAAACTTCAGCCGCAAGGGTTGCAACAGGTAAACTTATCCATGAAGAATAACTTAATTCAGTTACGTAATTGTTTCTTGCTTTCTCCCTTTTCGGACCTTTAGTCTATTGAACTTTTTATCAAGTAAGAATGTACTAGTCATGGAAAGTAAGAAAGGTTCCAAAATAACCTATATCAAAATGTTCCAACAGTATCTTCCATTAGTCAAAGAGTCAAACCTTTTATCTGATATAGCTAACTGTTATATTCTTATAACCTTTGGCTCATGTTTTGACCAAATATTTGTTGCAGTTAATTCTTGATATGCACTTCACTGTTGAAATTGCACGTTATGCTGGTTACCCTTCAAGAAATGTACAGCAGGTGGCATCATCCATAATTGCTCGTGCTATCAGAACGTTTTCAGGCGGAGGTCTAAACCAACAAAGGTAAAGCTGTAGCTTGATGTTTCTTCCTCTACTCTCACCTCTATAAATTTAAGCATACATATTGCCCCTTGATTGCTCAAACATATTGTTTCGCACTATAGAATGGCAAGTTGTGTGATGGGTCAAACAGGTGTGATTGTTCCGCCAACACTCGCTTGCTCTAATTTAATTCTTTTTATCAATTAATATATTGATTAGAACTACATAAACTATTATTAAAATCATTGATGATTGATCCACCTTTTTTTAATATATAGGAATTTTAACCATCCCAACATTTATGTATACTTTGGGCTCCTTATTAACATTTGCTTTATTTACTGTCAAATATTCAATCCTTCTACCCCTTTCACCCAATATCCATTTTAAGTCTGGGATGTGCCACGTGTGGTAACATGTCAAAATGGATTCGCTGAAACTGGGCATTTTTAGTAAAGAGGGGTGCCGGGTTGGGTTGATTCGTGCACGCTTTTTTCTATACTTTTCTAATTTTTCTATAAATAATTTATGCATTACTTACGATTACAAAAGGCAATATTATTACAGTGTTAGTTTAATCCTTGACTGAAATAATTTAGATGGTTATATGCTATAAAATAAACTTTGGGTGACTTGGAACCCGTAGACACATTTCCCTTTGGGCTGATTAATTTTTAAAGACCGATTTAAGGTAAAATACAGCCCAAATCGACCAATTCATAAGCAATCAGGTGAAAATTGAACCCAAGTGACCCATTTTCTCATAAATCTATTTCCACCTAACTTTTTAATTTCACCACTCAGTGTACTTCCGGAAGATGAATGGTTTGTTGAAACGGCCAAGGCTGCAATAAACAAGCTGTTAATGGGAGGTGAAGACGTGTCGGATACTTCCGAGATTGATGAAGACCATATAATCTTGCATGATGATGAAGATGAATTACATGATGATGAAGATGAATTACATGATGAAGCGATTTCAGATTCTGATCGATCACCATCATCTCTCTCAACACTTACCACATCTGAGTCGTTTGCTTCTGCAGAAAGTCAAATGTTGGATAGCCTCTCGGATTTTACAGATCCTGACTCGTGACATGTTACTTCCTGAACCCTGCATCACAATTGTCTACTCTCAGGTTACTGATGTTAGCATTAAAACCAAACCTAAAAGGGTTAGCATGTAATATGTTTTACCGATACAGAAACCCTTTTTGTAGTTCAGTTGATTTCTGGCCCGTTGTCTGTAGAATAGTCAAGTATGAGATTAATATTATGGCAAGAAGATTATTTCAAGACGTTAATCGGATTTATTTCGAGTTGGTCAATATGACAATATGTAGCAATTAGCGGCACCCCATTATGAAGGTAGAAAAATAAGAGCTGGGTAACAAGTCAAAATAGGTAACTACTTAGTGCTAGTTGAAGCATGTTGGGTTGGGTGGGCTTGGTTGACATACAAGCAATTTATTGTCCTTTTTTTAGGTGAGTCGTAACTATTGTTTTGAAAATCAGACAGACCGGTCGGATCAGGACCCAAGCTTCAATATGGTTCGTTTGGTGCTAAAAACCGTTTTGACATTAAACCAGTGGTTGGACCGTGAACTGGATTTGTCGAACCAGAATTTTATATATAATATATATATTTTGGTTTTTTAGCAGTTTTTACACATATTCGTTAAAATAGTTGAAATTTTATTCAGTTGTTATATTTGGTCCGACTGGTCGAACCAGTCCGAACAACGGAACGGTAGGCGTCCGGTTTGGTTTTGAAAACATTGGTCATAATCATATTTAAGAGTTTTTTATACTTGGAGGTAGCAATTGTTGTTGTAATGATATATATTTCCTAAGTTTTATGTAGATAAATGAAGATCTTAGAGAGATGGAAACAGAAACATTAGTAGTGGCTTGATCCCATATTCATAAATCACTGAAGACGAATAGTCGACTTTGTTGCCTGCTTGACTGCTTTCATCTCCTGATGTCAGAAAAGGTGTTCTATCGCATTCTTTTAGCTGCAAGGGAACCATCAGGTTGTAGTGGTTGAAGTAGAGCCAAGCAGCGATGGACTGAGCGAGTCAAATAACGTTGGTGCGAACCATGTTGGATGATGGGTGAGGGTGAGAAATAAGTCCTGCTCTGCTGCCTGTGTTAAACAAAGTGAACTGACTTCGTTTCAGGCCATGTTATTCAGTCTTATGGAACTAAACTCTTAGATGCAGCATGTAGCCTCAAACATTAGTAGTCGCTTTGATCCCAATATTCATAAATCACATCAAAACTATGGTCGTGTATCTATCAACTGTGCAAAGTACATAGTAAAAACTTCATGTACAACTTCAAATATAAATATAGTCAGTGATATGGATCAACTGTGCATCAATCGTCTAATCACGGAACAAGACTAAGAGTTCAAGTCAACTTTAAAAGCGTCTACATCAAAGATATGAAGACATACACAAAAAAAATAAATAAAATAAAATAGATAAGCGTTGACAAGCTAAGTTATAAATTGATAGAGACCCATATAATTTATATAGAGAATCACACTTTCATACAAGAATTCAAGATTTTGTGAAGGTTGAGACCAAGAAAAATACATAAGACTTTTAAAGAAGTTTTTTTTAAATAAAAATCTATTTAAATATGATTTGATCAAGTGATAAAATGAACACATGGTGCCTCTTTCGTTCTTGAAATGTGTTGCTTCAAATTCCTCATTTAGAGGGGAGTTAAAGAGCAGTGTAAGAGAGTGACTCTTAAGAGAGCGACTTTTAAGAGAGTGGCTCTTGTTCGTTCCATGGATAATATAGCTTTATTTCTCTTCTTCTTGGGCATGTAGGCTGCAACCAAAGAAAACTCGTAAGAGAACCCTGGAGCTTGAGCTCCGAGTGCACTTTGACGCTCAAGTTAGTATGTGTATAAAATGTATAAAATATAAGCATAGATGTATGAAAGTGAGAATGAACATAATAAGAGGTTGAGATAAAGAACTTAGAAAGTTCAGAGTAAGAGAGTGATTCTATGGATGGTTTTTACCAAGTGTAAAGGGTGGTATTTATAGTGTTTGTAGAAATGGGTCTCTGGATCAAGAATCTATTTCGAGTAATCTGTGGTCAATGATCCACATTGAACTCTCTTCATCAGAGAGTTCTATGGATCAAGAATCTATTTCAAGTAATCTGTGGTCAATGATCCACACTGAACTCTCTTCATCAGAGAGTTCTATCCCTGTTTTAGTGCAAAGGGTTTCTATATGTCATTAATGCATATTGTCATGATAGTTGACTTCATCTTTTGCTTCTATTAGCATTTCCTTCTCACTGATGTTGGTTTTTATCTGAGAACTTTCTCTTTAGATAATTCTCTTTTTTTGACCTGACAGTGTTCCACCAATGACCAATGAAAGTCTTTCTTACTGATTAAGCTTTTTGTTTCTTTTGTTTATTTCTCTAAAGTGTGTAAGTGTTTGGATTCCATTGTTTCTTCTTCCCATATTGAGCCGCGGCTTGGGGTTGTGTCCCTATGTCGGCCACGGCTAAGAGATCATTGTTCTCTCCCATTTAAGGTAAGCATATCCTGTCATTAATGGCTTCACATTTAATCTCAACATGTCGACGAGTTTTTACGACCGAGTTAGAACTAGAGGGTTAGGAGTCATGACTAGTTTTGGGGAGTTACTCCTTCGAGTTACGACTTGGATTTCAGGTTGTGGTTGGTCGTTCTTGTCATTCTAAACTGAATCGCGACTGAGAGGAGTCCTCATGCAAGCTATATCTTGGAGATAAACGGCTAAGGAGATATTCCTTGGGAGAGTGTTGGATTATAAGCCACGAGTAAATACACCCTCTTGAGCCGCAACCGAGGTTGCCTTCTTCTACCAAGTTTCCTTTGCTTAGTATAATCACATTATCATACCATGTTTAATCTTTTTTAACAATGACAGTGTTGTATTTAGAGTGATACCCCATCAAAAGAAAACATGCCTTTCATTTTGAGCAAAAATCACTCTTAACTGGGCGGGACCCGTAATGGATACTTTTATTTAGATCTATGAGTGAGTATATGTCGTATAATTACTTTACAATTTTTTTTCTTTTAACATCAGTGTTTACTCTTAGTTAGTACTTGTAAGAATTTGAAATCCGTCACTTTTGTGAGAGGCAATCACTATTAGAGTATTACTGCTAGGTCATTAGACCATAGACTAGAGAGAGAATATCAAAGGTGTTTAACATTAATTATAAAAATCATGAGTCATAAAACGAATGCAACATGCTCATCATACGTTTCTCAATTTTAAATAAACAAAAGTTTAGATCTATAACAATTCAATTACACCCACTGACCCACACCTCTTCAAATCTTACATCACACTATCAATAAACAAACCATTTGAAAACAATCAAACCACCATTTGCACGTTAAATAAATGATAGTTTGAGCGTATGATAAAACACTCTGAAATGTGTCAAATCTCGTGACTCCTGTGAATATTAAACGTCCATTACCGCTCTTTTCAAAACAACCTTTTGAACTTAAGGATAACACATTATATATTATATTACCAGCGGTGAGTGTAACCGCTGGTAGGATTGATCTTGGCCGTTGAAAGATGCTGAAATTAAATCCTGACCATTTAAACTCGACGGTTACGACGGTTACAAGGTGGTTTCCGGCAGTTAGCAGTGGTTCCTCTTCTTCCTACTTTCTATATCCACGTCTCCTTGACATGTAGCAGTTTCTCCTGGATTAAACACGATCTCCTCTCCTACATTGTTGTGACCATGCCTACAAAATCCCCCTCCCTCAACCAATTTCCTTTCATTTATGATTCGGTGTCTACAATAGATAAAAAAGGTCCAATGAGCGGTCATATTTCCAATTCCATCTCCATACCCACCACCAGAGAAAAGATATCCATCCAGGTATGATTTATTGTTTTCCTCATCTTCATTTATTGAGCTCTAGATCTCCCTCGCTCTCAAATTTATTTTGACCAGTTGATTTGGGCTACAACATTAGGTTTAATTGAAGCAATAACATTACCTCAGTCAATTCTACCATTGGATTCGGCTATCTTACATCAAAGCAACAACATCAAGGTTAATTGAAGGTATGCCCTTAATCAGTCCATCTAATCAGTTTTAACCAATCGATTGGTGCAATAAAAAGTAGTTTTACGTGTTAATCGGGGCTACAATAAAGGTTATAATGGGGGTGGTGGGTTTAATCTAGGAGAAGTTAGGGATTTTAAAGAAATGCCATAAAAACTTTGGATGAAGAATATTGTATCCATATTTGTGGTTATTTTTGTGCTTCAATTGTTTCTAATCATGGTGAAGTTTTTAATTAAGAGTTTCTAAAAGATGGTATTATGTAAAAATGTGATTCATGGATTCCTAATTGTTATCTCTGGTTTTGGTCAAGCAAATAAGAAGAAAGATTAGATCTTAGTGTGTAAGACTGATGGGGTTTTTGAGTTTACGTATCAAAACCGCATATATGAAGTTGTTTGAGTTTTGGTTTGCTTATCTAAAGCTAATATCAATCTCATTTCTACAGAGAAAAAGTTTTTTTTAAATGTAAGGCTTATAAAGCTGTCTGGGATTGCATTACTCTCCTTCTATCAGTTTACTTTTTTGGTAATTTTCTTGGTTCTCTTGATAGGTAAATTAGGGTTGTAGTTACTTTTATTTTTCATTCGCATGCTATTGCAAATGGTTTATTTATCCTTCTATTTTCCCTTACATTTATTTACTAACGTAATCATAATCTGACATGTGTTTTCCTAATTTAGATCGTGAGTGCATCTTCACCATTACCTATGATGTTATGACAAAACCTGAAAACCTTGATGAATTGTTAGAGACGGCAACATTTTCATCTTCAAAATTTACACATCAAGTAAATGATAAGCCTACAGTGCGATTATAGATGTAAGTTTTCATCATTATTCATTGTCAATAGTATCTTACGGATTTTCTTATGTTTCTTTTCTCGTGTTTTCAGCCTGTTTAGTTTTACGCATCTTAAGAATTTTCTTATGTTTATTTTCATGTGTTACCAGCATGTTCAGTTCTTACAACCTGTTGTTGAACCCTTTCACTAGGTTTTGTGTTTACATGGTGTTAGAACATGTATAAATTTAAAATAAATATGTAATAATATTGATTTGATCTACTAATGTTTTTAACCATTTCTATCTCAGCATTATTAACTGCCAATTTACATTTTTATGTTGGTGGTGATTTTGATAATGATGATTATCATCATCATTGTTGAAATATCCATCAACATCATCATCAATCATAATTGTTCGTTTGTGGCTGATTAATATATGCTTTAAATCCTGAATTAAGTTTGTTCATTTATGGTTTGGTGTCAAATATGAAAGTTTATTTGAA
>BJCN01123571.1:0-18567 GCA_018326445.1 Flaveria brownii
CAAAATCATACCAACTTCTCCAGTTTATTATTTCAATATAAGAATAAGTATTTTACATGTTTATTCCCACAATTGCTTTAAATAAACATTTATTTGATTTTTCTTGATTTTAAGTTAAAAATAAGGATTTAAATGTATATTTCTTTATAAAAATACAAGGTTTCTGAATTTTGAAACCTTGTTATCCAAGTTTCAGGGTATCAAGATCTTTAGGAGGGTTTTTGTTAATTACATCTATATACATACATATATACATCGGGATGTATGTATATATATGTATAGATGTAATATATATGTGTTTAGTTTGTTCTAATTACCTTGGATGATGTGTTAGAAGGTGTTTCCTCACTTCTAGATCTTGAAAACAGCTTGTTGAGTGTCGTGGATGAAGATGACAGGTGTGGTGGTGTTGTATAGTTGATGACCGAGGGTGGTGGTGTTGTATAGTTACTAACCGAGAGGTGGTGGTAGTGTTGTAAGGTGGTGATGATCTTGTGTTTGAGAGGTGAAAAGACAGAGATGATGATGATGATGCTTGATGGTGAAGGTGATGATCGATGGTACAGTTTGCAAAAGAAAACCGAGAGATGATGATCGGGATATCAATGGAACCGAGAGAAAGAAAGCAAGGTGTGTGTGGTTGAATGATGATGATAATCGGGTATGTAGGAGAAACCGAGAGTTTTGAGATGGTTTTGGTGTGTTTGTTTGTGTGATTTTGAGAGACCGAAAGCTTTTTATACAACTTCATTGGTTATGACTCAATGGAAAATTCATCATAGCCTTTGACTTTAGGGTGATGAGGTGTTAGTTGTGTGGCATTAAGAGATTAGAGTTTGCCACCTCTCCCTATGCAATGATGTGATACATGGAATTGATGCTAGTTTGAGGTGTAGGTGGTTTTGTGACAAAGAAACTGAGGGGTAGAGGGTAGTTTTACGGGAGTGGGTTGGGGTGGGTGGTTTGGGGTTAATTATTGAAGGTATGGGTGAGTGGGTAAGGTGGTGGTGGTAGGTATTTTAGTTTTGAATTGATTTTGTGGTTCTATTTGATTAAACTTTTGGTGTATACATATACCCTTGAGCACATACATGTATAAACATATGTATGTGTGTGCTTGTAAGTTTATTATGTATATATATACATATATACATACTTGATCATGAGTAGTGTCATATATATATATATATATACCCGTAGGTATATATGTTACTTTAAGCAATTTTTATGATGTTATGTAATCATATATTAGATGTATATACATAAATACAGTCACGTAGATGTACACGTAAAAGTTTGTATATATGTACACGTATGTAAAACTTTCGAGCACATAAACCTTTATTCATATCTAAACTATCCATATACGTACATGCATGTAACATGCATACGTAAAAACATACTTATATATATATATAAACACGTATTGCTCACATATAATTCTTGTTTTAATTTATCTTAATATTAACATGCATATAAAATATATATATTTTCTGATAACAGAAAATAAACTAAATAAATAAATAAAAATTTTCTAGGGTTATTACATTGATACCTGATTTACAAACATCTTGTTTCACAAAGTTAGCAGGAATGGGATACTTATCTTTAAAGAAACTTGCATTTCTTTTTTTAACGATATGATTTTTCTTATCGATGTCGTGTGGTCGGTCAAAAATATTAATTAAAGAGTACCTAATTACCCTTAATAGTAAATGATAAGAAGGGTGTCGAATCCACAGGGAGTCATAAGAAAGTGCCAACAACGATTAACCTAAAAATACTAAACTTGAAAAGTAAATTTCTTGATTAATTGAATTGAGAAATAACCAAATGACAAAATAAAAGTTTTGGTTCTTAACAAGTTTGGGGAAAAACAATCCACTTTAGGATTCAGTTTGAGAAAGTTAAGTTTTCGTAGTAAAACCTAGTGAGAAGTCATTAGTGGTTACTTACACATGATAAGATCTAAGTGATAATTATGTATTAAAGCTTAAAGGACTTCCTTCACACAATCACCAATTTGCATAATGTAACCCTAATTCTTAGAATCAATCACATAATGATTAAAGAAAACCAAAGTTATAGAAAATCAAAATTAGGTTTAAACATAATCAAACTGTTTAAATGATCAAATCATGAATTGAATCCACAAGAACGTAAAAGGTTCAAGATCCAACCTCAAATTTAAGTTACAACTAAGAAAATCAAAAACTTGCACAAACCCTTTCCATGACATGAATCGCAAATGAATTAGCCTTGCCTTATTATTGAATCTTCAAACCCGATTGAAATTAAGCATGTAGATTTTGATAATCTTGATGTTATTGGAAGGAATAATGGTGAAACCTGCTTCCTTTTCGTCAAATATTGATGTTGTAAAAGTTAATTTTCATAATAGGTGCAGGACCGGTTAAGGGAGATCAATAGAATTAGTCTCACAAGAAGGAGAGTGTTAGAACACTTAATAGATCAAATAGGGAACGAGGTTTGAGTATGAGATGTAAAGAACACAAGCAAACAAGGAAACATAACTGAAGAACAATATATATGGTTTTAAAGAATGATGTATATTAATCTCAAGTTCTTTTACAAGTGTTACAATGCATAAAATAAGATACAAGACCCTGAGATACTTTATACTACATCCTACAACCGACTATGCTTTGAAACCCAGTTGGAAGCATTAACAGACAACAAAATCAGTGTATAGTCAATAGGCAGATTGCCTTTTGACTAGAGACTATGAAATGCCATAGCTCACATCCTAATATTTTACAATAAGGATAAAAGTACATAAAGTAGAAAGTTACAGACTCTAGACTTTAATATACAGTTGCAAAAGCATAGAACTTTTCACCAACTTATGCAAGTTGATGAAACATTAGATTTGCAGCAGAAAGTGGGCCAGCTTTATGCAAAAGTACATCCAAGGAAAGCATATCCTCCTTTGTCTTTGGAAGAAATCAGTCTTCTCTTCATTGGCTTTGGAAGACTTTGTCCTTGAAGCTTCGAAAGACTTCATCTTTTGGCTTCAGAAGATTTGGTCTTTGGCTTTGGAAGATTTTACACTCGGAATATTTTTCTGTGTAGAGTATAAAACTTCTAAAGCAATTTCTATCTTGTACGTAGTGCATGCATGCAGGAAGTATTTGGTTGCTTTGGTTGCATCAGCCTTCTTATATAACCTTACAAACTCCCCCTTCCAAGCTCTTGATTATAAGATCTCACCATCTTAAATCTCCTCAGTCCTCACAAAACACTTAACATCTCAAATGACAACATCTAAGTCTGATATGGAAACCGGTACCATGGTAAAGTCCCCACTGATCACTCCTGATGATTTGGATACTTGGTGCCTAAGATTGGAAGGCTTCATCAAGTCACAAGACAGCAGGATGTGGGAGTTTGTTAACTTAGGACCTTACATTCCATGCACCTCTTCAGCTGTTGCTGGAGGTAGCATGATGCCAAAAGAAGTGGCTGACTACTTTGAAGAATATAGAAAAAAGAATAGATGTAGATCAAAAAGCCACGACTGCTCTCCAAATTGCTCTTCCAAATACCATCCATAGAGGCTTCAAGAAGTGCAAGACTGCCAAGCAACTGTGGGATGCACTGAAGCTGATGTATGAGGGGTCTAATAAAGGCAAAGAAAGCAAGAAAGACCTCCTGAAGTAGTAGTTTGAGAACTTCACCTTCAAAACAGGTGAAACCATGATTCAATAATACTTCATGTATGTTGTGATTGTGGACACTCTAGTGGGTGTAGGAGTAAAGCTGGAGAATAGGGATATTGTGAGGAAGTTCATGTCCTTTCTACCTAGACAATGGACAAACTACTGTGTAGTCATTAAGAGGACTGAAAACCTCAAGACCCTCATTCTTACTGAGTTATATGGCATCCTCAGTGGCTACCAGATAGAGATGAACATTCAAAATCCATCTGGTAACTCAAGCAATTAGTGGAGTCATGCCTTGCATGTATTTGAAAGGGATAATAGAGAACCATAATACCTTCTTAAAAAGGGAAGCCCATTCCAAGAGATAAGCTCATGAAAAGCCTTTGTGTCTCATGATGAAAGCACATACAACTTTCTCTCCGTCATTAAAGATTTGGACTATATCTATCCGGATGACCTGGAGTATATGGAGATACCCAAATAGATGGCCCTTCTCACTCACAGAGCTAATAAATTATACAAGAGGACATGGAGGAAGTTTCTTAGCAATGTGTCCAGTGAAAAGTTTGGGTTGGACAAAAGCAAAGAGAAGTGTTACAACTGTAACCAAATGGGATTTTTTGCTAGGGAGTGCAAGGCACCCAGGACTAATGGTGGCCAACCACAACCCAAGCCAAACTACACTGAGGGAGCTCCACACACGGAGAAGCCCAAGCAGTAAGCTGCAATTACTATCGAAGAAGGAGGCTTCGATTGGAGCTTCCAGGTTGAAGATGTATCCCCAAACCAAGCATCGATGGCAGATCATGATAAAGCCAAGGTATTGGAACATCTTTATACCCCAGAGTGCATTGCTAAAGTAATATATATAGGTCTTATAACTTAGAGATGATATCTGATCTTGAGTCCTTGAACATCTTAAAATCTGATTTCCTATAAATTAAAAATAGAAGACTTAAAGAAAACCATTTCAACTCTCAAACATGAACATGCCAACTCTAGGACTCAAATTAAGGATCTTATCACTAAGTAAACTGAGTGCCAGGCTAAGGTTGTGATCAGCAAAACCAAGGCAGAGAAACATGTTCTTGAAGAAGACACCTTGAAGAACATAATATCCTCATCCCTGCATCCCAAAGTGTGTTATCAAAACAAACAGGGACTGGGATCTAGTGAGATAGCTCCTCTACACATTCTATTATTTGTAAGATCTCCTAGGTGTGGAACTGGTGAAGATGAGCTTCCATCCATGGACCCCAGTGATGAAGAGGATGAAAAGGAAATAGTGAAGGATAGATCTGAGAAGAGTGAAGAAGATCATCCTAACAAGAGTCATTATTCTCCTGAGGAGAGGAAGAAGCCAAGAATGAAAAAGTTGAAAAAGGAAGACTTGATCAAAGCAGCCAAAAGGAGATCAAAGAAAGCTCAAGAGATCAACGCCACTTTCAATTCAAAGAAGAAACAAGTGTTTATCTCTGTAGGGTTTGAAGTAGTGAAGACTGTGGATTCAACCGTGCATTCTAGTACCAAGAGTTCAAGTTTATATCCAACATATTCCTGTGAAGGTATAAAGGTATATCAGCTATGTACCACTGCTACATAGCATGATATATCCACCTCCAAAAGCAATACTCATTCTAGGAAGCTTGTTACAACATCTAAAAAGATGGGGTTGGAGATGAAAAGTGATCAAACTCAGTCCTTCATACATAAGAAGACTCTTAGAAGAAAGTAAATGGACTGTATTATGTGTGGTAGTACTTCTCATCTTGCTAAGGATTGCATCTATAATCCCAAAGTACTATCAACATAACCAAGAAGAAGAGTTCTGAGAGGAGCAAGAAGAAGAAAGCTTTAGAAGAAAATTATTTTTCTTTCAGAAGCTCTAGAATGGGAATGAAGACAAGTGAAAACTTGCCTTTAGAAGATTTTTTGGTCTCGGAAGTAAGGAATACTTCCAAAGCATTGAAACATATTGCATGATAGCATGATCTTCCGAATGGTCAGCCTCCTAAACATCCAAAGTTGTCAAAACTTCCAAAGTATTGAAGGTTAAGTCTAATCTTCCAAAGATGTTTTGGAAGTTAAAGGAAGACCAAGTGGTTTTCCATTAACAACAAAAAAAGATCCACAAAGTCTTAACATAGGATCGATTACTATTGCATTGTCTTCATTCAATTTTGACAAGCCCAAGTCCAATGAGGGTTGGGTTTCCAAATGTAACTAAATTTCTTCTTTTTGTGCAGGAACAACTAAAGACCAAAAAACTTTATGGATCATAGACGGCGGTTGTTCCAGGCACATGACAAACAATAGTTCCATGCTTCAAGATTTTAAGAAAGTTGATGGAGGGCCAATTGCTTTTGGGGAAGATGCAGGAAATTACATTACAGGAAGGGGCAGGGTCATAAATTGTAAGCTCAATATTGAAAAGGTAAACTTTGTTAAGTAGCTTGGATACAATTTATAAAGTGTATCCCAATTTTATGACCAGAGACATTACATGCTTTTTATAGAGCATGCGTGCATTGTTCTCAAGCCTGGGGTGGTTATTCCTTAAGAGCATATCCTATTTAGAGCACCCTGAAATGGGAACATGTACAAGATGGATTTGCATGAAACATCTCTTTCAGGAGAAATTTCCTGCTTTTTATCTAAAACTAATAGTGATGAGTCTTTTCTTTGGCATAAAAGAATGTGCCATGTAAATGTTAAGAATATGTATAAATTAATTAAGAATGATTTGGTAACTGAAATGCCAAAGAAAGAGCTTACAAGTGATGATCACTGTGTTGCATGCCTTAAAGGATGAGACTCCTAAGATCTTGAAGAACTTCATTCTAAAAATTGAGAATCAAAGTGATCAGAAGGTCAAGATCATAAGATGTGCTCAAGGAACTGAATTCAACAATCAAATACTTCACATATTTATGATGAAAAGGGTATTACAAGACAATATAGTGCTCTCAGGACTCCTCAATAAAATAGTGTTGCTGAAGGAGAAACAGAACACTTATTGAAGCTGCAAGAACCATGTTGTCTGACTCTAAACTGCCAATCACCTTCTGAGCAGAGGCAGTTAACATTGCCTGCTATGTGCAAAACAGAGTTTTAGTAGTTAAGACTCATTGTAAGACTCCTTATGAACTATGGCATAAAAGGAGACCTTTTATTGGTTTTCTCAGATCATTTGGAAGGAATACCAATAATTAGGTAGCCAAGTTTCCTGAGAAATCAGATGCTGGACACTTTATTGGATACTCTTCCCAAGAAAAGGCTTATAGAGTATACAATCTCAGAACTAGAGTAGTTGAAGAATCAGCCAATATGATCTTCAATGAGCATACTTCCTGTGTGAAAGGTTCTGGTCTTGGCTAGCTATTTGATCTTGATTTAGTTACCAACTGTTTTAACAAATCTTGTGAGAATGTTACAGGATCTACAGATAATTTGTCAATAGGAGATCCTGATCCAAGACCAAGCAAGACTACTACTTCAGCTCTAATGGTAACTAACCCTACAATAGAGTTCCTATCAGCACGACAATGACAAATCAAGCTGATACATCTGAGGTGCTTACAAATTTTAGCTCAGAGGCACAAAACTAAAATGAAGGAGCTTCAAATATAGGAGGAAATGGTAGTGGTGATAGTGATCAAGAATTTCTTGATACTGATAACCATTCCATTGAAGATAACATCAATGAAGTCACACACTCATTGTATCAAGCTTCTCTTGATAGGTGTGCTGATGTGGTTGGAGATACTTCATTACTAAATCTAAACTTCAAAAATTTAGATTTGTCCAATCGATTTGCTATGATCCCTCAACTTAGGATTCACGAGTCAAATCCTACCACAAACATCACTAGAGATGTTGATTAAGGGGTGAGAATAAGAGGACAAACCCATGATAAAAATATTTGTATATACTCTTGATTCTTATCCTAGATAGAGCCAAAGAAAGTTGAGGAGGCTTTGAAGGATGGAAGTTGGGTTGGAGCAATGCAAGAGGAGTTGCTACGATTCAAGAGACAAAAGGTTTGGAACCTATTTCCTCTTCCTCAAGGGAATAAGAATATCATAGGAACCAAGTAGGTTTTTAGGAATAAGAAGGATGATAGAGGACTTGTCATCAAGAACTAGACAAGACTGGGTGTTTAAGGGTACAAATAAAAAGAAGGAATTTACTATAATGATGTCTTTGCTCATGTAGCCAGACTTGAAGTTGTTAGGATATTTCTGTCTTTTCCTGCATCCAAGGGTTTCATGGTCTACCAACTTGATATGAAGTGTGCTTTCTTATATGGGGTGATTGATGAAGAGGTGTATGCCAAACAACCACCTGGCTTTGCAGACCCAAATCATCCTAATTATGTCTACAGGCTTGATAAAGCTCTCTATGGCCTGCATAAAGCTCTAAGTAAGTGGTATGAGACACTATCTCTGTATATCTGTCAGCATAGCTATAAGAGAGTTACTATAGATGGAACTCTCTTCATTAAAGGAACATGAAATGACTTAATGCTGGTTCATGTATATGTAAATGACATTATCTTTGGGTCAACTAATCCAATGCTCTACAAAGACTTTGAGAGGATGATGAAGAATACATTTGAAATGAGTGCCATGGGGGAACTTCTTTCTAGGAATTCAAGTGAAGCAAGTTGACAATGGCATCTTCATAAGTCAGTCAAAGTATCTACAAGACATACTTACAAGATTCAACATTACTGATTGTAAGGTTGCAAAGACACCCGTAGCCAGAAACCACTCCCTTGGACCTAATATTGAGGGGGAGTATGTAGATGAACATCTTTACAGGGCTATGATTGGATCTCTCATGTATCTTACAGCCAGCAGGCCTAATATCATGTTTGCTACATGCATCTGTGCAAGATGTAAAGCAAATACCAAGATGTCATAACTGGTTTCTATCAAAAGGATTCTTAGATATCTCAAAGGAGCCCCAGAGTTAGTCCTTTGGTATCCAAAGAATTCTGACTTTAATCTGTATGCATATACAAATAGTGACAATGATGGCTGTAACATGACTGCAAAGTCTACATCTTGGGGATGTCAATTCCTTGGTGGAAGGATAGTCCCATAGCAATGCAAGAAACAATCATGTGTATGTGCATCAACTACTGAAGCTGAATACATTGTTGTTGCCAGCTGTTGTGCTCAAGTGCTTTGGATTCAGAATCAGATGCTAGACTATGGATACAATTTCAAAGAGACTCCCATCCATATAGGCAACAACAGTGCCATCTCTATCATAGAGAATCCTGTGTAGCACTCAAGGACAAAACACATCAACATAAGGTATCATCTAATTAGAGAAAATCATGAAAAAGGATTTGATAAAACTAGTCAAAGTTAACACAAATAAACAATATGCAGACTTGTTCACTAAGGCTTTTTATGAACAAAGATTTAAATATCTTGTATCAGCTATTGAGATGATTAATTTTGAAAAGATTTTCTTAAAACTTAATTCAAAATTACTTCTCAAAAGAGCCGTGTGTCCTAAGTTGTCTAAATTATTACCCACATAAGCCCAGTTTACTTTGAAAGAAAGTCTTTTTCAAATGACATTCCTTAGAATTTAGAAAAACTTAAATATATTTTCTATCGGAAGACATTAAAATTGTCTTCGGAAGAATTTTAAATCATCAAAACAGATAACTACTTATAAGAAATTTACCTTCGGAAGAAATGTTACTATTTCATCCGAAGCCAAAATATGCTTATAAGTACTTATATGTATTTGAAGAACAAATTTCTTCCGAAGCCAAGTTTTAATATCTTCTGAAACCAAATATACCTCGGAAGAAAAATTATTTAAGAAAATTTTTTTCCGAAACCAAATTTTCACCAAGTCAAGGAAAATCTTCTAAAGTCAAAATTTAGCTTCGGAAGTTTTTCACAAAAACTTCCGAAGACAAAAATACCTTCGGAAGAATTTCGACTTCCAACAAAAACTACCTTTTTGGGCACTTTCTCAGATGTAGGACCGATATTCAGACTACAAAGTTTATTCTTTCACATTAACTTTGTCTCAAGTCCATTTCATATATATATACCCAATGGTTCCATATCTTTCACTATCTTCTTCATCTTCAACTTCTCTAACCTAAATTCACCCACTCACCGCCAGTATTCTTACCTTTCTTCACCTCAAAGCTATCTCAAAGCTACCTTAAATGGCATATTCATAGGCAACACAATCAAGTTGCTCTTTTGAACTCTGAGAAAGATCCAAGTTTCTCAGATGTTTATCGCTTTCTTTCTCTATCCAACTAATTCACCTTCCTAACCATTGATCCTCTATTCTATAAAGATCAACTTTTAGACTTTTGGAGGACCTGCCAAGAGGTCACCATGGATGAGGAGAAGGCACTGTCTGCCATAGTGTAGCGGAGGACAATCTTCATCACTGCAGCATCCATAAACACTTATCTTCAGCTGGATGATGTAGAAGGTGATTATCCTTCCCTAATTCTACTGTTAACCAATCTTTTGACCAGATGGGCTATGAAGGTGACTTTTGAGTCAGAACCTTCAGAAGAGGGATGGTTTTCTTATAGAGAAAGTACCTCCTTCATGTCATCATCCACAGTTTGTCTAACAAACATGGTGAATAGAATCGAATTCCAGAAGACCTCTCCTTTATAGTCCATAGGATGGTTCATCAGGTCAAGTTTAGGTATTCACAATTTGTATACATTAATTTACTTGCAAACTTGGAATCTTTAGAATATTACATGTTCCCTGGATATGTCCAACACATTCTTAACTTTGATCTGGGCTCACGGTTGACGGGAACAGGTAATATTCTAAATTGGGATAGATGAAGCCCGACATCTTTAAAATTATAAGAAAGCCTACTATGAGCTTCTCAGGGGTAGAAACGTCCCTAGTCACAAAAATGTTAGAGCTCATTTCTCAAGGTGACAACCTAGTAATACCAGCTAGTATTGAACCCACACCTTCCACTTCAAGACAACCCAAACAACCACAAATAACCATCACTACCAAAGAAAATCCAAACGAACCCCTGCATAAGTTATTCAACTTGTGCAGGCCCACATATCACCACCCATATAGGAGGAAGTGGACAATGGATCTCCCACTTTCCCTGAGGAGCAAACCATTACTATCTCACAAACAATCAGTCATGAGGTTCCTCATGCTCAGACGGATGAGCTCACAACTCAAGAAGCCGTAAGCCTTCACTAAGAGTCTCAACACTCTAGTGAACAATCTTCAGGGGAAAGTTACCATCCCTAGCTTCTTGATTGAAACCAACCAATACCTAGCCTAGAATTCTATGATGATGAGGATATGGCACTCAGTGAGTAACATGAGTCTCTCTTCTATTTCCCTGCTCAAAGAGAGATGAGTGCTCTTATTTGTCCCGTATCTAGCCTACATCATCCACCTACCACTTAGGTGGGTCTTCTTGAACATGTTCAGGATATCCATATGGAAGAGGCCTTTACTTCTACAAGTGATTAAATCAATAAGACCTCAACCACGAAAACCTAGCCCATTGACACTTAAACTGAAGCTGTCAATGTGAAGGGGAAATCTAGCAGCCAAGAACTACAGGATGCTAATGAGGAAGAAGACGTAGGTCTAATTCTCTCATCCCCCAGTGATTCTTCTACTGAAGATGAGGTAAATCTCAGACTAAAGGTACAAAAATTGACCAAACATGCAACTATTTAATCTCTAAGGTCAGTCACTTAGAATCTCAAGTGACTACCTTGCAAAGAATGATCAATGATCATCAACTTGAGATTTTTAATCTCAAGGAACAACTAGCTAGGATTTAGGAGGGTTCAACTAGAGACACAAGAACCTAAGGATGTGATAGACTTAACTCCCAGCTCACCTACGCAAGAAGGTGATGCTACCAAAAAGGGGGAGGAAGTCCAAGCAATCTTAGAACCTGGGGGTCCTTCACATAGTATGGACATTGAGGACTCACCACCCTCACTTGCAATTGTCCATACTCAGCAACCTCCTCAAGTTCATATTGATGTGGACTCTCTCATTCAAATTTTGTTTGAGGAGGGTATACCAAGGACAATGTCATTCCCACCCTATGTAGCTGTGAATGAATACTATGGTGGAGGTATTATGCTGATAGAAGAGCCCTGATACTGCATAGATTTCAAGGGTAGCAAGAGGTCTTCAACTTTCAGACCTTGAGCTACTATGACAGTCTTTCTCTAGTCAATATGCCACTTGTCAACCAAACTCAACATAGGCAAGCTGACATAACGGCTGAAAGAATTCAAGACAGGATTGTTAAAGAGTTAAGGCATAGAAGAAGACATATGCAAATAGGCAATGTCATTGGTTAACTGGATGTTGATGTGGATGCTAAGATTAGCTTCGAAGGGGAAACCTTGCCTAGTGATAAAACATGTGAGCATTGTCACAGAAACAACTATTTCAACATCCTCTACCCTCAGTGAGGCACCAATTGGTGAAGGTGCTCCATAAACACTTTCTGGCTAGAGCTTGACTGTTGAACCAAGTAATGAAGGCCAAAACTCTCTCCACCCTAAGTCACCAAGGCCTATGAGTGACAAAGGGAAGAGGAAAATGACTTCTGAGGAGATTGAGGGGGAAGAAAGAGATAGGAAAAGGAAGCTAAAGGGAGAGAGTTCAAGTGGTTCTCCAGACTTCATGGAAGCAGCAATCAGGGCAGCCCCCAGGCCAAACACATAAGATGATGAGTTGAGAGAGGCTAGATTAAACTACTTGGGGACCGAAAATTACAATATAGATGAACTCATCTCTCTTCCCTTCGAAGAATTGAAAGAACTGGCAGACTTAGAGCTAACATAGGAGATGAAGGAGGTAGAGGATGTAGAGTTTCCCCTCCAAGTTAAAGAAGAAATTAGGCAGAAGAGGTTTTACAAACAGGCTCCTACCCTCTCCCTAGTTCATGAAACCCCTGATAAAGAGGATGTGGTAAGTAAACAACCTCAGGTAGATGAGGAGGCTAATAGACACAACATGATCAACTACCTGAGTGCCACAGCCCTCTATCAGGCATCTTCACTTCTTCCCCTCTTATAAGAGTACATTGAATTTGAATATCTTAAGCATCTGGAACAACCGTTCATTAAAGAACAAAAAGATGCTAAGAGAAAGATGATGGAAGAAGTTGAAAAGTCAAGAGCCATCATCTAAAAGAGTCAAAAGAAGTCTGCTGATAGATAGAGGTTGATAAGCTTCTTAAGGCTGTATGGATTCTCTGGAAGCATGCTTGGTCCAATGTCTCTATGCACTATGGATGAGCACATTAGAGTGATCAGGCAAAAGATTAACAAGGTAGAGCTTGTTGATTTGCATTCTCCACCAAGCCAAGCTCCTCCTAAGGTTAAGGTTGAACCAACTAAGATAACACAACCTGGACCTTCAGCTGTATCTCAGCCAACTTCATCTTCTATTCCACAGAAGGGTTCTACTGCCTTTCCTTCTAAACCTGCGACGGAAGAGGGCCCTACTGAGAGAGGCATAACAAAAAAACCTGGTACTCAAGACCAGCCCTCTTAGTTAAAGAAACCAAAGAGGAAGAAAAGGATGGCCATAAAGAGTGTATCCAAGAAGAAGCCAAAGGCATCCTCCTCAAGACCTCAGGATGAGTTAGAGCATCCTGATGAAATGCGACAAGAGGCTGCTCAACAAACTCCTACTCAAGCACAAACTCTTGCAATGGGAAGACCCATCCTGTCCTGGACTTTTGCTGCTAATCAAGATAGATGGTATGTAATCGGAGATCAAGGTGGTCAAGATTTCTACTTCTTGCAAGACATGCTTGATCTACCTCTACATGATCTCCATACATAAATCACTAGGAACTCCTTTTGAGTTGAGCACGACTTATCATCCACAAATAGATGGTCAGTCAACACGCATGATTCAAACCCTAGAAGACATGCTTAGGGTGTGCGTTATAGACTTTAGGAATAGTTGGGAAACTCATCTGCCTTTGGTTTAGTTCTCCTACCATAACAATTATCATATGAGCATGAAGGCTGCACCATTTGAAACACTTTATGGTAGAAAGTGTATATCACCTTTATACTGGACTGAGGTTGGTGATAGTCAGCTAACTGGTCCTGAGCTTATTCATGAAACCACAGAGAAGATTGTTTAGATTCGTATGCGTAGGGCTGCAGCTCGGGATCGTTAGAAACACTATACGGATCAAAGGAGAAAACCTTTAGAATTTTAGGTTGGTGACAAGGTATTGCTAAATATTTCACCTTTGAAAAGTGTGATACGCATTGGGAAGCATGGAAAGCTAAATCATAGATACGTTGGGCCATTTGAGATTGTCAAAAGAATTGTTCTGGTGGCCTATCAGTTAGACTTACCTCAGGAACTCGATGGTGTTTATAACGTGTTCCATGTTTCAAACTTGAAGAAGTCTCTAGCTGATGAATCACTTGTCATTCCATTAGAGGAACTGAAGATTGATGAACAGCTTTGTTTCATTGAGGAACCAGTTGAAAATATGGATCGAGAAGTTAATACTTTAAAACGTAGCAAGATTCCTATTATGCATATTAAATGAAATGAAACTCTAAGCGTGGACCAGAATTTACCTGGGAACGCGATGATCGAATGAAGAAGAAGTACCCACAACTATTCAAAGATCAAACACCCACTTCTTAAGGTATCATTATTATGATATATTTTCCTTAAATTTCTAGACGAAATTCCCTTCTACAAGGGGGCGATGTCACAATCGGAAAATTTCCAAAAATTCTTTCTTTTTTTGGGTTGCCTCAGAACTCTCTCTCTCTCTCTCTGAAGCACTATTCTTTGTATGTTATAGATCGTTGAATTGGGTGTTCTTCACTAAACCGAAGGTTCTAATTTTTGGGATGAAAATTCCTTTAATAAGGAGTTGATGTGACAACCCGTGTTCTTCAGGTTATACATCGTTAATTTGACCTTCCGTTATTCTATTATTTTACATTCATCCATTAAAACCCTTAGTGTTAATTTGAATTTAACATGGCTTAATTAAACTTAAACTAAACTAATTAACTAATAATCAAAATTCATAATGGATTATCACCCTTTGTGAAGGGACCAAAAATTTAAATTGGCTAAACTTATTTTTAGTTAATTTACCCAACCCCCGATAACCGACCCTATACCACCCTCCCACTTTTCATAACCCTAAACCCCGACACATCCATCGATGGCGGCCTCTTCATGACGTCAACCTATTACGTGCGATGATCGAGACTCTTCAAGCTATCTCTTGCGTCGACTGAGGCAACTTTAAAGGATATATTTTCATGTACTACATTTACACCTTCATTTCATTTTGTTTTCGGGTTATTAGTCGTGGTTTAGCGCTTGATCTCGTGCTGATATGGATGTTTCTATGTTTTCATATGTATGTATGTATCTGTATTGTTATGTGTTCTTTTCTTTGGGTGGTTGGCTGAGTGTGCTAGAGGGTGTGGGCATGGGGGAATGTTTGGCGGTGTGTGTATATTTCTTGTGTGTGTGTTCTTCGTGATTGTATGTATGGATGTATATGATTTTCTCTTGGTGGTATAGATCTTACTATTAGGGTTGTTTATGGTTCCCGTGGGGTGTGTTATTGTTGGCCGCGGGTGTGAGGGGTGCGGTTGTTCTTAATCGTGGGTGGACGTTCAGCGTGTGCGTTTCTTTAGTTTGTGTTTGTATGTGTTCTTTAATGTGTGTTTATATGTGTTCTTTGGTGTGTGTGGTGTCTGTTTGATGGTGGATGTTTTGTGTGGGTTCCTGTGTGTGTAATGTGTGCATGTGTAGGTATGGATGTTTAGTAGGGTAATTTTCAAGTACGTTCTTGATGTGTGGTAGTATGTGTACATGTATGTTATGCCTTTGAACACATAGTTAATATGCATATAATCATAGTTTATCATGTTTGTAACGGGTAGGTCGTTTGTTCAGAAATATATGAGGTGTGTAATCTTGAATGCATGAGTTTATAATGAAAAGTCCTAAAAATTGAAAATACATAAATAATACTTTTATATTTGAGCGGGAGTATTAGTGAATGCTTGGGTTTTATGCTTGTGTGGATTGGTGTTGATTGTGTATGGCAAATAAACAAATTGACTGCATCAAAACTGTTTCGTGAATAGCGAAACCGTACGATTCTTTTGCTCATGCTTAATATTAATAAAATATTAATCGTGCATCCAGGTTGTTTAAAAAAGCTAATCACCTGTGTTTGAAAGTACTTGAATTGTTTTGCTTATAAGGTGAGTTCTCAACACCTCTTTACTCGTATTCTTTTGGGGGAGAGAAACATGTGTTCTGAAACGTAATTCCATTTGATCAGTATTACTGTAACTATCACTTGTTACTAGTGTTATACCAATTTAAGTCCTCACCTTCAAACTGTTAATTTTAGTATTTTAGTGAGGTAATTCTGAGTAGATCTACTAGGTTTGACAAACCCTACCCAGGCTAGTCGCGCTAGCACGACTACATGTTAAACGGGTGTTTAATTGACCTGATTTTTGTTTTTATGGCCTGGTAACCATAGCTGAGGCCTTTATTCACATTGTGAGATTTGATTGCGAACTTCATACTCTATGTAACTTGTTAAGTAGACTAGTTATCTACTGATATTACTTTGTTTACTGGATTTGCTTTCTCTTATGTTACTATTTATCAAAACCTGTGAACTCACCAACCTTGTGTTGATACTTTAGGATGTTTCTTTTAGGTTCTTAAGGTGCACACGGTTAGGATCATCACATCATTGCATTCATAGTCATTTGGTTTAAATGAACAATTCACTTTTCTACAAACTACATTGAATTGGTTTGTGCGTGTTTTGTGCCATTTGAATTATGATAGATTACGCTTCCAGAAGTATTGTCAAGATTTTGTTCTGAATTATGTTTTGTGGAATTTCTATTATTAATAAGCAACTATGTTTCGTAACTAATGTGCTGTTTGGTGTAACTAACGGCTGAGATCCTGTTATGTCACGCGCCTGACGGTAATACTTCCTGTGTGGAAATTGAGGGTGTGACATAGATCTTATAATATGTAAGTCACCACTAATGACTTCTCATTAGGTTTTACTAAAATAGCGTAACTTTATCAAAGCTGAACCAGGAAGTGGATTGCTTTTCCCCCAAGATTGTTAAAAACCAAAACTTTTGTTTTGTTAATTTAATTATTCTCATTTCAATTAATCAAGTAATTTACTTTTCAATGTTTAGTATTTTTAGGTTAATTATTTCTAGCACTTTCTTGTGATTTCCTGTGGATTTGACACTCTTCCTACCCTTTACTATTAAGGGTGATTAGACACTCTTTAATTAATATTTATTACCAACCACGCGATGTTGATCAAAATGACGTCGTGTCCGGGGAATCGTTGCACTTAGTGTTAGTAATAGATGTATCTTTTCTTAAAGAAATTCATAAAATATCAAAAATTTTTTCTTTTTCTTGTTTTTAGTTTATTTGTTCTTTTTGACGTTCGGGATTACGCGTGGTAATTGCTTCGTGTTTGTAGGTATTTTCTTTACAGGCTTAGTATAATCTCAATAATTTTGATATTACCATGGATTGCGACTAGGATAATGATCTATATATGTGTTGTGGAAGCCTTTATTATTGGGCTCGAGATTGTCAAATGTTTGAGAAAAAAAATGGAAATATAGAAAAAAGATGTTATAAATACAGACGACAAATTAGATATGTAAGGGCAAACTACGAATATGAAGAAACCCACTCTATTATCTACATTATGAACCACCTCCAGCATCAAGTTATCAAGTAAATAATCATGTCAACATAGATTACAAATACGCCCAACAGTGGAATCTCAACTACTGTGAACCCAAGATGTCATATTTATCAACTTACCAGGATGAGTATGTTGATTACTATCTTGAATATCCTCAGCTGACATACGAGGAACCTCAAGATTCAATGAACTCTAGCTTTGATGAAATCTTTAGGTATTGGTTAAGTAGGTTGGGCAACTAGTTGAGGACATGGCTCAACTAAGACCAGACCAAATTGAGTTGGATAATTGTGTCATGACTTATGGTGTTGTGGTTTAAAAGGTTACCGGACTTCAAGAACATAAATTTATGTGTTTAAAGGTGAAAGAAGACATAACACCTTTAGAGGAGCCAAAGCTTAAAATAATCCAAGTTTATACATGTCCCTCCCCTATACTTATTATTCCAAGCAACAAAGTTGAAGAAGAGGGTTTGAGGATATAGAAAAAGATGGTGGCATTACAAGGAATTGGACAAATCATCATGAAGTGGCTTCATAACAAATATTTAATTAACTTGACGATTATTGGAAACCAACTATAGAATTGGTATGTCAACTACCGAGCGTTTATCGGGAATTCGGTAGGCAAATGTGCACCTAAACCACCATAGAAAATATCAGGTACGGTCTGGCTAAAGATTTAAAACTTAGCACTACTTGGGAGGCAACCCAAGGTATTTGTGTTTCTTTAGTCATTTTTTGTTTATTTATGATTTTATATTATTTTATTTTAACAACTTTATGGGTGTGTTCACTAGAAACCCTCACGAGGCTACAATCGTCCACTCGGATTTACCAGATGGTTTGAAAGGTTTATTGCATATGCTAAATGCAACCGTGATTACTCACGAGACTACAATTATCCACCTGGATTTTAATCATGAATGAGAATTTCGCTTCTACACGGGTTTTACTATGTTTTGTAGAATAGCGGACGAGATGTTGAAGATCACTAGTACAATTGAAGATGATGCCATGAAGACATAACCTGGTGCATTTTTTCCCTTATTAAATGTTAAAAAAGTTAATTTGTAGGT
>BJCN01123584.1:0-11816 GCA_018326445.1 Flaveria brownii
TTTATATACAAGCCATAAGAGTTAGTCAATTAATGGTTAATACGTAAAAATCTTAAATTTGTCTAACCTCAATTTTTAGGGTTGTCACAAATCTTCATTCCAATATTATGTGATCATAGGATTTAACTATAATAAATAATTTAAAAAAACATTTGCAACTATTTTCGTATCAATTATATTTTCAAAAAGTAAGAATTCAACAATTGATTATAAGGATTTTTCATTAAATATAGATCTATCATATATAAGTTTTATTCTAGTGAGGATACATAGACGTGGCTTAGGTGGCGATGAAGTGGACTGTTTAGAAAAATACCATATGGCTCCAAAATATTTTGATTTATTAATTATAATTTAGATTATGTAGAGGTGGCTGTTAGAATTAGCAATATGAATCATCGTTGATTACAAGGTATTAACTTTGAAAATTCTAAGAATTCTTATTTTGTTCTTGATATGAAATCAAACAATTTATTTTTAATCGATTGATAAACTAATTTACGCTCCAAATGAAAATCCAATATATCATTTAATTATGAGGCTAATCCGACTCATTTCACAAAGTTACTAAAGTTAATGGGTCAGTCTTGTAATTAGTGTAAAGTTATGTTTCAGTCTATTATGTAAATATTATAAGTCAAAGGGTCGTAGTGACAAGACCAATAGATAGAAACTGTATTTACGTATGAAGGGAGCATCGGCTGATAGGGGATGTGTCAATTCATCCCTATTGGGACTGTATTAGTAATGTGCACGCACGATGCAGCGGGTGCGACACATTTAATTATGATACTCGTATCTGGTTAGTTTTATATTTAAAAAACTGAATTCCTTCTTTTAAGCATATTGTAACAAAAATAGAAAAAAGTTGTATATAATTAGAGATACAATGGTGTAGGTGTAAATAGTTTTAAAGTTTAATCTTTCTAGAATGTTTGAATGACATAAATACCCTTATGAAATTGATTATTTGAGTTGTACATTGTAATTAGAATGTTGAAATCTCTTAAATTATGGTGGAAACCTTTCTTTATGCATTATAATATAGTATAGAAATTATACTGAAGTTTCTATTGAATATTGATTACACGATCAATGTCAAGAACAAGTCAAGTTTACATGATCCTTGCAAAATTATATTGAAGTTTCTATTGAATATTGATTATCGATTGTTTGTGTATCATATACTATGTAAACTAATAACTGAAACTAGACATGTATAGTTTAATTCTATGAGAAATGTTTAAATATTTGAAGTCTAAAAAGTATAAAAAATAATCTCAATCATCAATATTTTTAAGCAATTGTTAAAACTAAAATATAGGAAAGAATTTTATTAGATGGTATTTTAGCCATAGTCACTTTTATTGACTTTAAAGTTCCTCCATTTTATTTAATATTCACAATTTTCATATACGATATTTTTTTAAAATTACACCATAAACAAGCATTTTTTATATTTAAAACGAGTACATTATTGTTATATAAAAATATAATAATATTTTTTCATACTTTTAAGCTTATATGTTTTATGTTCGTCATTGTGTATTTAGTGTAGTTCATTGTGTTTTTTTGTTAGTTATTATGTTATTCTAAATACTATTTGTTTATCTAAAATGACGAATTCCAATATATATATATATATATATATATATATATATAGTGGTGAAATAATACTACTGTATATTTCAATTATGTAAAACATAATAATAAATTAATAACTAATTAATCTCATATATTAAAAAAATGACAAAATAACCCAAAATAATATAAAACACAACACACAATGATAAAATGTCTAATTGTATTTGTTGATCATCATTTTGTTATCTTAAACACTATGAGTTTTGAAAAATATGTTAGTGAAATAACATTATTGTATATTTTTAATTGTAAAACACAATGATAGATAACAAGTTTATTTAATTTATAAAAATAATGATAAAAAAACACATTGTGTTATCTTGAATACTATGAGTTTTGAAACATAAATTTGTAAAATAACATTATTATTTACTTCTAATTGTAAACATAATGATAGATAAGAAATTCATACAATCTATAAAAACAATGACAAAAATAACATAAAATGATCTAAAACATAAAACACAATAATTAATACATATAACAAATGATTTAAAATATATGACACAATGAACATATTAGACATAATGAGCTAATTTTTTTGATACAACAACCAAAATTTCATCCTTTTTATAACAAATCATTTTTAAGCTTTTTAGATTAAATACTTTTTTACTATAACCATATTCTAATTATATTCTGTTTTAATATATTTTAGAGAAGATACAAACTATTTGCTTGAAATAAGAGATAATGAACTTTAACTAACGTAGAGATGTGAACCCATAAAGTTTTGATCACATTTCTGCCACTAAAGAGATAACATGATGTTAAAGAAATAACTACCTTAGAATGCAAACATGTTATTTTGAAACCATATTAGTTCCATAGCACTAATAAAAAAAGGAGGTTAGGGACTTGTACTACTTTACTATTCAATCCTGAGATCAACTGCATGTCATCGGAAATTTGCAAGAGATAATTGCAGGCATTTTACAAGATCTTTGGCTGTCATGACGAAATCTTCACTCATCTACAAAATACAATGTGAAAAAAATCCCCAAACATTTACCAAACAATATTAACAATAGAAAGCAATTGATGACTGAAAACATGTTCATCATATATAGTAATTGACTATTGTGTTGCGTACCTGAGCTATAATGGTTATTAGAGTAGCAGTACTAGATATTGGAAGAACGCTATTAGACATGACGGTGAAATGAAGTCTCTCCATTTCGGTGAGGGCTTTCAGTGCAAGCGACGAGTTTCTCTCGCAGTATATTCTTACTAGTACGTTGCTTCCTAATTTTCTTACTTTAATCCTGGGACCATAAGTGGTGTTACAAGATAAAGAGTTTGTGTCATCATAAGAGGACACCTCTAGATCTTGACCACCATGACATTTGGATTTCCTCATTGAGTTAGTTGATTCTTGGATGGTATTTTTCCCGATAATTGATGTTTCTTCGAGTTCTTTCACTCGGTTTTGAAGGTGTTTAATGTATTTGCTTGCATCTTCCAACACCGTGGCCTTGTCCATCTACAATAACAGATCATTAGAAATGTTAAATTGGTTATAATCATTTTAAATTTTAAAAATAAATCACTAGTTTTATTGAAGATTATTATGTTGAGATTAGGAATTTTAGACGTACATGATATAAGAATTGAACATGATTAATTAATCGGTTGTCATTTTGATCTATAGAGGTAACATCTTAGTCATGAAATGTACCCACTAGTTAGAATCCACCATATATCTTAAGTTTTAATACACTAGTCTATGAATTATAGCAATGGGTCCAAGAGTGGGTATAAAACTTTCAATTACTACTAACAATCTTTTCGAACAGCCAATTGGATTAATAACAAGTCATTAGCAAGGCACTAATGGAAAGAAGAACATATTATGATATTACAAAAGTACTTTAACTATCAAATTTTGGGTTACAAGTCCTACCATATTGTTTTATTACTTTTACTACCAAAGAACAAGTTGCTACTTCTAATCTCTTTTGCTATATAAAAATAAATTGCTACTAATGATCAGTTTTGTTAACCTCAGTAGATACCAACCATTAGTTTTTTATACAAACACCAAAGTTGTAATAGTCCTTAAGCTACTACCTACATTTGGTTTGCTACCAATGACCAAAGTTGATATTGATGAACAAAAGTAAGCAACTTTTTTCAACTTCTGATCCTACCAAGGGCGCTACCCCTGAAGCCGCGTCGTTCAATAGTTAAACAAGCTAGGTTCTTTTATACCATAATTAGGAATAGTTTAAGCTTAATCTGCACTCTACACCTCTTAACTTAAGTCAATGTATACTCAAATTTCATTTGGTTATACGCAAATAACATTTCGCTTAAATGACCTTAGTGTCACTAAAATGACTAAAGGAGGAGGGGGCGGTGCCCGAAGGGGCCTTCGGGTAGGCCATACCCGGGTGGTAACACCGCCGCCACCCTCTCGGGTATGCCACCGGGTACCCAAGCTCGGGTTCCACTAGCCGAGACACAACCCGATTATAACGGCTATAAAGCCGTTAATGTTACCGTTGGTGAGCCGTTGGAGGCCAAGAAAAAAAAATTACACTATAAATACCCACACATACACAATTTTAATCTACACAAACACACATATACAACACACAAACACAAACACAATCACAATATATTGCCATGGATCCCCTAAGTTAAAAAAAACTAGTAGCAAAAAATCCCGAGGTAATGGTTCAAGTTCCCGAAGTGGTGGTTCGAGTTCCCGAGGTGGTGGTGGCGCGTCCCGAGGGTATTCATTGCAACCTTATATACCACAATCTTATATAGCCGGGAAATATAATTGGCCTTGTGATTTTTAGTTTTTTATATTTTTTAGTATTTTTTTATTGTATTTGTATTTTTATTGTATTTATATATTTATTTTTCATTATTTGAATTATTGTAATTTATATTTTTTAATAAAATTTAATTATCTAATAAATTATTTTAATATTAAAATAAAAGTTTCAGTGCAGTTTAGGATAGCATTTTCAGCTTTTCTGGTATTTCAGGGTAGTTTAGGATACCAATGTATGATTGGTGGATTTCGAGATAGTACAGTGAAATTTAAAGAAGTGTCCTCTCCTCCCTAACAGATGAGTAATCTTTGGGAAAACTCCATCTAATTTATAGTGAATTGATCATTTCGTACTAAAAACTATGGGAAAACGTTTGGCTTGTTATTTCACTTTGTAATCATGCATGTTTCCGTGTCTAGCTACTTTTTCTGGCACATATAATCAAGTCTGCTGCTGAAAAAGATGTTTGACGTGTATGGGTCAGAACTCTACTTACAATTTACTTCTTACTTCAGCTACACAAGCACAAAGGAAATCTAATGCTACAGTTCTAACATTATGAGAGAGAATAAGTAACTATATACAGTATCAAGTAAAGCATGATATACGTGACTTCCATATGAGATTTATTAAACATGGAATTTAATTCATTTCTAATGATTAAGTTTAGAGATGCAATAAAGTTAACCCTATCAACTAATAATTACAGAATTATAAAGTGTAATAGCAAGTGTTAAGGTGTGTTAACTGATAATACCTTTTTAATTTCAGGTAAGAGAGCTGACAAAGTAATAAACCGCTGAGTCAACTTCTCCCTTCTCTTCCTTTCAGCCAAGATATGCTCTTGGGCTTGTCTATGGTTTCTTCTTGTGCTTGAAACTTTTTTAGGGATCTCTATGGATCGCAGAAGTTCATCGAGATTCATCTCCTCTTTACGCTTTATTACATCAGTGTATTCAAATTTGTATCCTCCATAGAGTTGATTTTGGTTTATAGCAGTTGGTGATGTGAAGTCTCCAAAAGATAGAGTGAAAGTGCTGGATTTGGATCCACACATAGGACCAAAAGAGTTCGTCATAGTACCCTTAAAGCTGTCTTGTTTGTCCATATCTCCGGTATTCGCGGGTGCATTACCAAATTGATCTCTTGTGAGTAGATTGTGGTAGCCTTTGAAGCTTGGTGAAGAATTTGAGTTCACAAATTCGTTATAAGGACATGTTTCTTGATGTTGGTTAACAAAGTCACGAAGATCGTCCATATCCTATCGTCCGCAAGTTAAAGTTAATCATCATACAGTTTAAAACAACAAAACAGTTTGTGATAACAGACATTGTTATTTCTAAATAAAGATGTATAGTTGATGCTCTTACCAAATCAGGTAACCATGCCCCATATGGGATATCCATTACAAGCGCGTGTTCTTTGCTTTATCGACTGCGAATGGATAACGAAGTGATTAGTGACCTGCAACATAGCTAAACTCATCTCTTGCTACAACCATGAGTTCTGAATCAATTGTAATAACCTTTTGAATAATTCTTTTATTCCTAAGAAATTAATACATTGATATAACACCTAAAACAAGCCCTCAAAAGTCAAAACCACAACTATTTAACAACAAATATCCACTGCTTACAGTGGTCCTCAAGATTATGTGGTCAAACCAATGATAATCACAAATCATTTTCTGCGCTCTCTAATAAGCCAAAACGGAGATAGAACATTGCTCCGGTTTCACACATGAAAATATTGAAGTTCAAAATGTCGATAAACCCTTTTAAAATCCGGTTCAATACCAAACTATAAGCATGCATATATACTTAAAATTTGATACACAAATTTGTGAATGAAACTTTTAAAGGGCAATAAAATTGCGATCATCGACTAGCAAGGTCTTAAGATCTGGCAGTATATATGCTTCAGGCGTGGGATTTATGTAAGAAATTAGAATCATTTTAGAGTTATAGTAAAGAAACTAGAGTTCATGAAAGCTAAATCTTAGAGTTAAAACTTAAAATACAATATAATAATCCAGTCATCAGTACTTGCCTGTATAGTGTGACCATAATCACAACAAGCTCATCTCTAATAATCAAATAGATTCATGGTTTACAAATAATCATTCTCTAACTCACAACTTTGCACATTTACAAAATAAATTGTTGATGAAGGTTTTGGATAATATCTTTTCCAACACAAAAGGTGAAACATGCATATTTACAGTGCCAAAATCATTTTTTTTCTGTGCACTGATTTAGATATGAGAGAATGATAGCAAAACTATGAAGTATTTTAGCAAAACTATAACAAAGTTGAATTTCTGAAGAGAATTTTAGATCTTTCTCCAAAAACCAGGTTAAAAGGGTACAATGATTGAACTATATATTAAATTTAGATGCAACTGTCTTACAAAGGTTCATAATAGATGATTCAAAGCTTTTATGAAAAAATGTATTTTATGCATCATTGTATAAATGATGATTTAATATCATGTTTTAAGCAGATTTCGACGCACAGGTCCAGAATTATCGTTTTAGGAATATATTAAAGAAAACTAGGAGAAGATACTAGATTACCTTAGCAAATTTCTCTAGATCTGTTTTGTGGCTTCCCCAATTTCTGCTGTCGTATGAGAAGATGATATTGTAATCTTATCTACTTATAGATGACAAAGAAGACTTCATGTGTCATTTCATCTCTATAATATCATTTTTTTTATATTTTCATATAAGATTTAAGTGGCATACCTATAAGCTTTTATTTATCTTCCTTTTTTTTGCCTTCCAAAAAAAATTTATCTTCCTTTTTCTATTTTTTATAATGAGAAAGAAGAAACTTTTTAATATTAATATAGAACTAGCGAGAAGCTAGCAAACCAAGTAAACAAGATCCCCATGACCCGTTTATCTTTGAATTACATGCGGGTCATGGTTAAGGGTTGATTATCCACAATATTTGTAGATCACTATATATTTTACAAGTGAGGATTGACGGGTCATATTCTCATTCTCTCGTTCCTAAAATCCCAATTTTTATCAAAACTTTGATGTGCGACTGATTATCTTCTAGGGTTTCATCACAACTGATATTCCTGGGTATTCTTGTGTATTTGTCGACATTAATATTTGTATCTCAGATCATCAAGCTTATGATTTGAAGTTTGATATTAGAGTTGTTACTAGTTGAATCTGTTCGTATTATTTTCGTTAATTAGTTATTGTTTTGTTGGGTTTAATGAAATCATAATCATGTTTGATGACATGGTATCGGTGGCTTTGGTAGGCTATCGATTCTTGATTTAGGTTCTTTTGCTGGTATTTGGTGACTTTTAGGTTTTCAGATATGGAACCTTATATTAACGCTTATGGTTTTGATTCGGTTTTTGTAGGTGTCTCTAGAGTAATGATATTGATGATTTATCATCAACCTTAGGATTTTATGTTCAAAACACTATAAGACGCTTTAAATTCTTAGGGTTTTTAACTTGGAACCTATCGGTCTACATTTGTACAACACTTGTGTAATTACTCTCCCTTGTGTATTACATCAGTGGATCTCTTATTAATCCTTCATCAGCCACCAAGAGTTGCATGATAACTTGGCTCTAATCTTAAATATTTTTATGCATGTGCCTATGCTTGTGTGATATCATTCTTTAACTTGTTTGTTCTTTATTCACAATGTCTGGTTGTAGTCTGATGGTAACTATTAAGACTTGTTAGTAAGCTTGATGCTACTAATCCCCTCTACCTGCATGCTAACAACTCTAGTCATTGTAAATACAAAAAAGGGACATATATGTTATTTGGTCTAATTTTATGAAACTAGCATTGCATGTAAAAATCGGAACTAGATTTATTTGAAGATACTAATGCTTGTACAACAAAAAGGTAGACTTTAGATCAAAACAGAGGAAAGCAGATGTTAGGGTTCTTCAAGGTACATTCATGATGTACACGAGAGTCCCCAAATGTTCTCCCGAAACATAGTAAAAGGTATAAGACTTTTCACCAGAAGAAAGCAGATGTTAGGGTTCTTCAAGGTACATTCATGATGTACACGAGAGTCCCCAAATGTTCTCCCAAAACATTAGTAAAAGGTATAAGACTTTTCACCTAAGGACTTTCATTCAAAGGCTTTCACCTAACACCTTCGCCTAAGGACTCTCACTTATGTACTTATTTCTCCTATAACTTTCAACTAAACCTTTCACCCCAAAATTTTATATGAAACTAAGTATTGATATAGCGCCATGTTACTTAAAATTGACCTATTTCACATGAGAACTTATGTTTATTTTTTGGTGACACTAGAGTGTTGCTGGTGTTAGCTCATCCAACTTATGGTATACAATAGTATGTTCCTTAGCTGAGTTCTTGACGTTATTTCTTAAATTGTTTTTGGGCTGATATGAATACAAGATTAAAGTGTTTATGAAATATTTTGAAATAAAGGGATAGGCACGTAATATTATATATGATAAAATGAATATTTTGATATGGTGACTGGACTGAATAATTTTCTTGACTATGTAAGATTAATAGATGAAAGGACTATTAAATGCTTTTACATATTAATGTTTTTTCATATTAACGAAAAATGGATAAATACCTTGCATTTATTACAAGTGGAAGAGAATGGTTATGAAGACTTGTCTTGAGCAAGCAAAAATTATGAAGTCTTGTCTTTGTGCAAGCAAATATTATGTTGTGTGATCATTAGTTATGTTGTTTTGTATTTGTTACAAGATAGTTCAATGTGTGTTGTTATGTGGAAGCGTGGCAAGAAATGGAGTCTTATATTGGTATAAGCATGTGTATATATATTATAAGCATTAGTATGTAACTTTACTGGTATATGTCGTGCATGTAACAATAAAATATAAAGATGATGCTTTCCAAGATGTTCAATGTTATGTTTAAATGAAGATTAGAACTCACTTTGTAAAGCTAACTTTTTAACATTCATATTAGATTGATACAAGTAATTATAAAAGTAGGAAGTCACCCTATCATGGAAGAAGACTACCCATTGCATCCTACGCTTTTGAAGTTTATGTATGAATATCTTAGTCTTATTAATGAATGAATATTGTAATGAATTGAATGTTTCCACCGCTTATATTTATTAAATTCCAGTTTGAGAACTATGCTTATGATGTATCAATGCAACTATGGGGTCTTTTGGATTCGAGGCTTATAGACCATGCAACTTTTGTACTCCCCACAATTGATACATGATCAAATCGTGCATGTGTCATACTCCTTTTGTTCTTTTCTTTTCTTCAAAACTAAATTTGTGTCAATGAGTCCAAAACTGATTTTGATATTTCAGTACTTAAGCATTGAAGAAACATATATGTTTAAAGTGGTTTTTTCTTAGAAGTTGTTTGGTAATTTTATGCTTAACTACTAAAAGGTCTTGCTAAATAAAAGTTAGTATATGAATCATTTAGCATGCTTTCAAAACTCACTTATTAAGAGGCTTCATGAACAATTAAGATGAGACTTTTATGTAAAACAAACACATTATATCTGTGACTGATTAAATGATAACCTTTTAATAAAATCATTAAGAGATCACCAAATAACCTTTTAATCAAATAGAAGAGAGACGATTCCTTAGTATGTTAAGCATCTTAATTTACATGATTCTCCATTTGTCTTCTACTTTTTAGTTGATTTTTGCTCATTCGTTTAAGCCACTCATCTTTAACCTGAATAAATTTAAGAGTTATCCACTTAGAAGATCGATGTTTGTTATTTAAATTCTATCAATATATATTTTATAAAAATTGGGCCCAGAAACTTATTAATTGGTATAAACTTGGAGAATTTGTCTTTATAAATTCTCATCTAATCTAAAATTTATATACTTTTACTTCCTTAGCTCGCCTCAATATACCTCCGTTATCCTTTTAAAGATGTGTATTGTTGAAGCGGTCTTGTGTGCATAGTTCAAATAAACTTTCAATACAATATCCATGGTCATTCCATGATCCAACAATCCATCGACCATGGATCTTCTCTCTTCTTGAATTAAGTGATCTTGGGCAAGAGGATTAGTGATCGTTCCATGTTCGCCCCTTGTCATCAACTGTGGAGCGATATGATTATCAGTTATTGCAAATGGCTTTTAATGTATTTTACTTATTCAAGGAGTGGGAGCAAAACATATGATCATATAAGTTCCTTTAGGTGGCATTCAACACATATATAGTCTAATTTTTATCATCTTCAAAATATAAAATTAGGATTTGTACATGCATATATCAATTGTTGGGTTTAATGAAGTCAATAATGGGTTGTGGCCCAAAAGTTGTGTCATTAGGAGTCTAGCATGTTGGCCATAAGCCCATGTGATTGCACGTGTGTTTATTAGGTAACGGTAAGTTACTGAGTCTTGTTTTGTTATCGAGTCTTCTGGGTTGTTAGCTTATTGTTCGGTGGTTGTTAGTCGATGATATGAGTCTGTAATGCTATATATATATAGCAAGCTATTATGTGAATAAAGATCAACCAGATATTGAGTAAACTTTGGTACCCTTGTTATCTAATCAAGTGGTATCAAAGCATACCTGGTGAGGGAGTGACTACAATGGTAGAAGAGACTGTTTCTTACCAAAGTGTCCCACGATTCGACGACGACTACGATCACTGGAGACTGGTCATGGAAAACTTGTTGCGATCGAAGGAATTCTAGACCGTGATTGAAACAGAGATTAAGGAGCCCTAGGAAGGAGAGACCAAGATGACGGCGGAGAAGACATTGTATGAGTCATTGAAGTTGAAAGTTTTGAAAGCCTGAAATTATTTGTTTCAATCCATCGATAAGCAGATTATCCGCACGATGGTTCAGAGAGAAAGTGCAAAACAAATCTGGGATGCCATGTGTACCAAGTATCAAGGTTATACCAGAGTCAAGAAAGCTTAATTACAACGTCTTAGGAAGGAGTTTGAGACCTTGGAAATGAAGGATGGAGAGTCCGTTGCAGACTACTTCAATCGTGTCATGATTGTGGCGAATGATATGCAGAACTATGGTGAAAACATGCCCGACGTAACGGTGGTAGAGAAGATACTACACTCATTAACAGAGAATTTTAATTTCGTAGTGTGCATATTGGAATAATCAAGAGACATCGACAAGCTAACCATTGATGAATTGCAAAGTTCTCTTCTTGTTCATGAACAGAAAATTCGCAAGAAGCCTCAGGAGGATCAGGTGCTAAAAGTAGAGCAAGCCCCCTCTAGCGGACGAGGACGTGGACATGGGCGCACACCATATGGCAGAGGACGAGGACGCGGACATGGACGTTCAAGGCCTGACTTTGACAAGTTTTCGGTTGAGTGCTACGCTTGTCATCAACTTGGACACTTTGCCTAT
>BJCN01123596.1:0-21447 GCA_018326445.1 Flaveria brownii
GATATATGATGATTTTTAAACTGTGGGGATGCAAATGGTCAAAATCACCAAACTGTAGGGATGCAAATGGTCAAAATCACCAAACCTCAAGGATGGAAATGGTAATTTACTCTTTTTTCTTTCTTTTTGTTTTTTTTTACTTTAAACCCAATAATTTACATCTTTTACAAATTTGCTCCTAAAAATTTTCACTTTTAACTTTTTTCTCTTATACATTTCGTATTCTACAATTTTTCGTTTCACATTTCGTTATAAATTTTAAGAGTTAACATGCCATAACATGTGCGTTTAGTTCATCGTTGTTAAGCTTTTTTACCTGCTTTACTACTCCGTTGCAATGTGCGGGTACTAAATCGAATTTGTTATTGTGTTTAATTTTTTATCGTGACGAAGGTGGTCAAATAAAGAGTACATTCAGAGTCGCACCACTAAAAGGGAAATATGTCTCCTTTGTATTTTCTCTCCTCTCTCTCAATTTTTGTTTTTTCTACCCTTTAATCATCTTAACCCATCTTAATCGCACCGCATAGGCTACGGACATTTCACTTGTAGGAAAACTAAAAAAGAATGTAATTTATAAAATATTTTTATATTTATACACCTTTTCCATAAAATGTTATGGGCTAACGAGTGAAGTGACTAGCGAGTACATTAATCACCAATTTTGGACCCGTAAAATTTAAATTTCGGTCTTTTTAAAAAAAATTAATATGCAAATATATTTTTTCTCAACGTGGGCACCACTACCCAAAGGAAAAGTCTAAATTTAATATAAAGCAAAATTACCAATTATAGGCTTTGAAAACAATTCACATCAAATTTAATAGCTTCATTCAAGGAAAGTTACTTCCGTTGTCATTAAAAGAAGTTCCTGATTAGTAACACCGGTCTCCTAATTTCTGCACTGCAGAGAGTTTGACGACCAAAGTCAGTGACTTTTGTCACCGACTCTCACCACCAAATACACACACGCTTATTGTTATATTATATTATGGCAAAAATGTGGAAAACGAGGTACGGTCCACCAAAATCGGTTTCACCAATAACCGTTTTTAACTTTCGTTGACCAAAACCAGAACCGACTCGTGAAAAAATTCAGTGTGTGCACCTATATCGCGAGTAAAAACAAGGGAGAAATGATATAAGTTGAAAAATGAAATATAATCGAAGCCCATATATAGTGGGCCAATCCAAAAAGCCCATATGTAGAATATAGACGCTCATCATGGGTTTCTCATTGCATACAGATTTCACTGAAAGCTTCATTGCATGTTTGATGGTTCTTGATTGCCTAAAGGCCCGTAATAGAAAAGAAACCATGGCCTGATAACCGTATCCACTAGGCCCAAGTTTAAAGCCCAATACTTGACACCATAATATAACATTCGACATTGCATCTAGATATGAGACTTCACATAGTATCAAAAAGATATTTGGTGACACCTGATAATTTTTTTCGTGGGTGTCAGAAATTTTCAATATCGGCTCTCTATCGTGAAATAATATTTTTTTGGGCTCGGTGTACGCTGGATAAATTTTTGCTACATGAGCCGGCTTCTATAGGCTAATAGGCCCAAAGTTTGTGTCATTAGTTAGGCCCATAAGCCCTTGTACCAACAGGCTCACGAAATATCTTGATCTTTCAAATTTCACTGTGTTTTTAAATATTTATTATATTTATCTAACAAAAAAGTAGAAATCGGTATGATAAACTTTAAACGGTCAAAATGATTCTTTAACATACACAATTATTGCATTTAACAAATATAAAAGCAATGGTCATTATGCTCTATCTTTTGCTTTTTCATTTCGTCTGTTTGCAATTGCCTTAAGCTTAAAATCAGGCTTTAATTGAGCATTTATAGTATTAATCACTATTGGTTTTATCTCACACACTCGGAAACATCATCAAGATTAAGTTTAATTATTTGAGTATATCATGTGGTTCAAGATTATACCATGTGATCTTGTTAGTAGATTGTAAATTAACTCAATAAAATAGTATAGAGTATGAATATAAAATTTGTACCACTGGTTAGATAATACTCTTATTAAAGTATAACGTTAGCTATTATTTTTTCATGTGTTTTATGCAAATTCATTTGAGATAAAACACAACTTAAAACTCGTCCATTTTTAGGTAAATATTATCATGTTTATATCAGATCAACATACAGCATATATGATTTCATCTTGTCGGTCATGATGGAAATCATCCATTAATATGGCTATGAGTCATTTGAATTGACTTTTTCTATATGACACAAATGGTCCTCAACATTTACTTGATAGAAGCAATTGTAAATGTTTATAATAAAAATATTATTATGATTTTTCTTAAGTTATAAAGAGATTTCTTATCTACGGATCATAACCATCGATTATCATAACAAGAAACCCCTCAAGAACAACAATTAAGCTTCTCTCTCAATCCTCCATCAATTCAAGGTATCATGACAAAAAATCATGATATCATCATCTTCGTATAAGGTTTTAATTCTAGCAAGTAAGGTCCATTATTGGTGTCTAATTTCATACTAGTAAATCGAATTATCAAGAATAGGTTTTATAATTATGTTTATGTTTCAAGATATAATCAACAGGTCCAACAATTTAAAAAACTGTTTTTTTGCTAACAATACGGCTTAAAGAGTGTTCATTTGTAAAATAATTTGATACTTTAAAGTAGAGTAATTTAAAATAGTTTAAAAATATGAGCAGAGTATATTTTATAATTCAATAAAAAGATGTCATAGCAACTTGCAACCAATTTATAACCCTTGCTATTAAAACGATAAGATGACCATGAATATGTAAAAGATTGATAAGTAGGTTAATAAGTAAACAAGTTACCAACATGCAACAAATATTTAAAAAAAAACATGTATTTTATTGTTACATTTCAAGAAGATGATAATATGTCAACAAACCAATGAATTGATCTACTCTAGGTATTATTATAAGGTTGATTAGGTGTGGCATAGTTTTGTACTTGTGTGAAAAAGACAAAATGTGTAGGGTTAGTTTTAAGAGTCTTCTAGCACGCCTATTTATAGAAAGCCACGTCATAGGGCGATGTGGCTCCACGTGGAACACGTACCGCATGGAAGGCCAGCTCGGATAGAAAAGGAAGCATCTAAGTTAATAATGTGTGATGTAGGACAGCACACCTCTTGTACATCTGGCATTTTCTTTTAATAATAAGCATAACAAGAACAATGATAATAATAATATTGTGTTTTCGTTATCATCTAATAATACCTGCAAACATCGAGATTAGATAAATCACAGCTTACATAGGACAAATAGCATCAAGAGATTATAACGTTGTAAAAACATGGCGTACCTGGTGCTGCAAAGAGCTCCCGCGTTTTCGCAGGGTCCAGGGAGGGTCCGTCCCATTTAAGGGAAGATGTACGCGGTCTTTCCCCCACATTTTTGTGGGGAGGCCTTGTGTTAAAGAGGAATCACATGTTTAATTACTAGTGAATTTTGATATCGCCGACCGCCATCTCCACAATCGAATTTTGCGACTTCCGAGCTACCATTGTTTCTTGTTTTATTTGGAAATTATTTACAATAAGTAATATAAATAAAGAGTATTTATATATATTTTTTTCCATCTTAAAATCATTAGTTACATATTTCTAGACATATGTGTATAAATAATACACACTTTTGACAATGTGTGGGCATATGGGTCAGCTTAAAATGAAATGATTAGTGTATTATTTTATGGTTTTCCAGTTAATGTGATTTATGACTACTGAAAGCCGACAATCTTGCCATGTTCCTGTGCAGCATAACATTCATGCCTACTACAATATACAATGTATGAGTGACCCACATAACTTGCATTGAACCATCAGACTAACTTCTATTCATATTGTTATGGCAGTGAATTCTTCAAATGATCCACTCTTTCTTGAAAGTATATATGAAATATGTAGATTTTCTAGTTCGTATTTGTCTGGATAATATTTTTGAATTCGTGTTTAATCGGTATCAGATTAAAGTGCTTTGATAGTATTTTTTAAATCTCAATCGGATGATTTAAAAAGATCAAGAATTAAAATGTATGTTTCTTGTTTCTCTTCTGAAACTTTTACCTGAAATAGATCAAACACTTTTGGTTTATAACTTGGGAATCGGCGCAATATTTAGTTGAGACAACACAATGTGTAGTGAAAGAGCGTGTCATTTGGAGATTATAAGGGTTGGTGGTTAATGCGGCTTACCAACGGCGAAAGTTCTTTCAGTGGGTAACGGAGTTACTACATATGATTGACTTCTGTCAACAATAGCGGTAACTTAGTTACTACATATGATCCACTTGTTGATCACACAAGTTCTAGTGATTGCTCAGTTGTTGATCTCATAGTTGTCGATGGTGTAGTCGTTTTGATCACACAAATGTCGCTAATGGATCATTAATAATCAGTTTCGCTTATAATTTCCCAGACCCCCTTGAGGGGTGTTGCCTCCCTCGACCTTCAAGATTCCTAGTGCATTTGAATAAACGTGCACTCCTCAATTGTTAACCCATATTAATTTTTAACCAAAATTACTTGTTAGTAATAAGTATCTCCTGATTAATTAAAATAACTTGATGACATAATAATAATAACAATAACAATAGCAAAAATAATAACATTACAAACAATAGCAGCAACAATAACAACAACAATTACATGTTTTACGCGTATTGCCCTGGGATTAGTGGTGTACAAATCGGGTCTTTTCTAAAACCGGTTTTGGGGTCCAAACCAGAACCGGTTTGGTCAACCGTGGTCAAAACCGGTTTGGACTCAAACAGGTTCGGGTTCTAAACCGGGTTGGACATAAAAAAACCCAAACCTATAAAACCAGTTTGGGTCGGTTTGAAAATCGGTTTTGGTCGGTTTGTAAGCCGGTTTGGGGCGGTTTGAAAACCGGTTCGGGCCCAAACCTGTTAGTTTGTTTTAAGCGTTATAAATTGATAAACAATTAATGTAAAAATTAAATAAAATTATAAGATGAATGTTACATATTAATTGTATAAATTAAATAAAACTATAAGATGCATTTACATATTTTTATTTGTAAAAATTAAAACATATAAAATTAGAAACATTACATAATTGTTTTTAAAAACAAAGTACATAATTTCAAATTAAATACACAATTTAAAATCAAAGTGAAATATATAATATATAAAACATAGAAACAATTCACACGACATAAAATTTTAAATAATTGTTTGAAAATCGGTTTGGGAACCGGTTTGTAACCGGTTTGAAAACTGGTTTGTAACTGGTTTGAAAACCGGTTTGGAACCGGTTTAAAACCGGACCGGGTTAGAAACCGGTTTGAAAGAGAAAACCTACAAACCGAACCTAAACCGCCGGGTTGGGCCGGTTTGATTGGTGTTTAGGCGGACCATGTCTTATACAATATCAGTATAGTTCTTCTTAACAATGTGATATTTACTTAAGATTTGACACCTACAACTAAGCATTCACAAACAAATCTGCATCTTTATTTGATTATTTGTAGAGTCATGCCTTTAAAATGCTTCTCCCTAAAAGTTGATTTGACCATTGTCTTGATCTCATTGTTACAAAAGATGTTTTAAAAGGATGTGACATTATCATTTCTCATCTTATCATATACATAACATGTTAACAAATCATTAAATATTTAAATTGAAACAAATGAGCGAAATAACTACAAATAGATTGGTCAAAGATGGAAACAACATATATAAATATTATTTGTTATTAATTATACGTATAACGCGTTATTACCTTGATGCACATCAATCCTTTGAAAAGCTTTCTTAGAATAAGTCAACTTGATCCATAATGACAAAAGATAATTTACACCCTTAATTATGAAATCCTACCAAACATAATTCAAATATTCATATATAATTTCTTCATTCTCGTGATTAGCGATCACCTAGCGGACCCCTTCGCCGAATTCCAATTAATATATAATACAATTTTTTAGGTTGTAATCAAATATCCTGTGAGCCGATACGGTATGTTAACCTTTGTACTGATTTTAACGTTTCAGATCTAATTTATCTAGAAATATTATCATGAAGGAAACTCATTGTTACGAAAAACATCCTTAAATCAAGTTTAAATCTAAGAACTAAAAATCCAAACTCAAATCATCATCCCTAGTGTCATTGCATCACCCCTAGTGTCATTGGACCAAAAGATCAATTGGAATATTTAATTCACTTAAATTACAATTTGTGATACAAAACCATTTAAAAAATTATAAGGACAAATGTAACGCCTTAGTAATTGTAAGTAAAAATGTTGTTAGGTAGGTATCAAATAGGCAAGCATTTTGATCACACTTACAATTACTAAAGAGATATAATGATTTAATACGTGTGATTAGTAAAGTAATAATACCTAAGGATTGACATTAATTAAGATTTGGTTTATATATATAAACTATTAAAATATTTACATAAAATATAATATCTTGATTGTTGTGGTATAGTTAAAAGATAATAATAACCTTTCAATTATATGCTATTTCTATACATGCAAATATGCAATTTGTCAAAAATGATCGAATTTGAGTTGCTATTTTTTAAAAGTTATTGAGGTTATACTCATTTTCTTTAAAAATAGATTGTCTCTCTGTCTAATTTTTGTATTGTTTATGTACTTAAAACACAAAAAGATAAAACAAGCTAGAGTCATAAATAAGTTGAGTCAAGCCCCTATGATATATAAGACTCGAGTTCGTCTTGTTTAGAGCTTTAAGTTTAAAGCTAGAGATTTGTTCATGGGGTGATTTTTTTAACATTGAGTTTAACTCGGGCTTAATTTCTTATTTAATTATTGAACATATACATAGATATTTTGTATACACGCCTATATTTAGAATTTTATATGTATAACATAATCAATATTGTCTCAAGAGTTTGGTAGATTTTATTGACGATACATAGATGATGTATTTATAGACAACATTATGTACTTCCACCTATTGTGAGGTATGGATTCTCCTTAGGCTGGTTGACAATGACTATACCATTGATATCGACTGATCCATTGTTTGTTGACGTTTATATTACATCTATACTATATAATAAAAGAGTGACTAGGATGACACGTGTCACTTTCATGTTACTTCTCAATAAAAATTTTCCGCCTAAACTATTAAATTATTTTAGTCAAGTTTTTTATTTTAAAAAACTCAATTAATAGTAATAATTTATTTTATTTTAAATTTAATTTTTGTAATATCAACTTAATTGTGTGATCATATTGTTTTGAACTATACATATTTTTAATAGATAAATATGATTCAATTCAAAAAAACTAAAAAGAAAAAAATATTTATTGATATATTTATTTATTTATTTTAGATTAGTGTGATTTTAACACAACTGGTTTTAGTTTTTAATGAATCAATTATATATTGTATTATTCAAAAAAGTATTTGAATATTTATAAAATGTAACTACGTAACTTAATCATACGAAATATTTATACATTTATGAATTATATTGTTTTCATATTTTCAACCCGTGTATTACACGGGTTTACTAAAACTAGTTGGCTATATATATGTATGTGAATTATTATGTTATTCATCACTACTAGTGATGTTTGTATTCTTTTTCTATATGGAGTCTATGCAGTCTAACACTTAAAGTTTGGCTAACATATTTATCACAAACATACAAAGTTAAATTTAACATAGCATATTCAAACAATCTTCTAAACCCTGAACCCTTTAAGAAATTCTATTAGCAATTCTTTCTTTAATTTCATTTAGTACTTATACTAACACGTTCACAATTTATCCTAATATACGTGCTTAACATCTTTAAGCTCATCGCCTAAAAGGTTTTTGATAATCAAATAATTTCATCTATTTTAACCCTAAATAGTTTAATTCATACTTGCTTTCTAAGCCTGAATGGTTTGATTTCTATCTATTTAAACCAACTAAAACACATTATAAAAAGTTTGATGATCAAATAATATACCAATTTTATGATATCGCGCCACATTTGAGTACCAAAGGGTTATGAAATTTCTGCCATTTATCTTTTTTTTTTTTAATTTTGAATGGTAAATGTACGACCCTGTTTCGGATGATAGATGTTATCTTAATCGGGCCCACCTATACGTTTCCCATCTGGGACCACACCCCTTAACCCCCTCAGGAGGAAACTCATTGCTGAGAAAACACATTGGCTTAACTCTAAGCATTTTTAGCTCAGAGTGAGACTTGAATCCATGATCTCTTTTTTATTTATATGTAATGGTTACCTCACCTTAGCCAGTTGGGCTAAGAATCATTCGTACAATTTACTTAATTAATACTGATTAGTTTATAAGAATTTGCTTACTCAAGGTATTTTAAAACTCCGACTAAATTTGCATCACATAAAGAAGTGAAAAACAAAAATAAAGTGATACCGATGCTAGAATTTTGTCTTTGCTTGCATCATAAGACATCTTATCTTTATAATTAACCACAACTTTGAAGTTTGGACGATTTCAACCATCAGAAGAGCTTCCGATCATCTTTATTGTTCAAGAACAACGAAACTTTATTGCTCTACACTGACACGTACTCGAAGAGATGCTCGTAAATATTCACTAAACAAAATTCATAGAGTTAAGTTTTTATGACGAACGATTTTTAATACTAATATGGTTTGATCTTTAAACTAATGTGAATTTTAAACATGTAACAAACAATAGAAATTATAACTAACTAGTATCAAGGCCTTCACGTTTGGACGGGATGTAAAATCTTGAAAGAATTAAAGTCGAAACATTGTCGTGAACCCACACATCAATGTAGGTTAATAACACATGTAACCTTATATAAGAGGAACGAATCTTGTACTTTGTCATTAACATATTAAACCTTATATAGAAAGACGAAACACTGTTATTGCATCAGGAGCATTAAACTTATTGCATCAGGAGCACTAAACTCTAAAAAACTAGGGTGGATAAAAATTAAAACGCCGTAACAGTATATTTGAAACTTTTATAAAATATTAAATTTTAAAAGTTGAAAGAGGAAAACAAATTTTAGGGGGTAAAAAACAATTATTTAATAAGAAAATTTTAAATCTCATACATTATACATGTGCATTAGAACTTAAATAGTTAAATTTATATGCTTAAAAAATCAAAAAACATAATGTACAATAATATATGCATAAAAAGTTGATAGATAAAAGTATTTCAACGACAAAATTGAAAACTTAGTAGATTATATCGAAGTAAACATTTATTCTAGAAAAACTTAAATAAAAGATGAATATGTAGTTCAGCACAAAGAAAATAAATACAAAACTATTGATTTAAAAACCATTTATTTATTTATTTTTATTCTAAAAAGCAGGATCATTAAAATAAAGACACCACGGTTGAAATTTTGAATATCACAGTCACCGTTACAGGTGTCCCGTTTAGAATTAACGCACATGTAATCTTATGTAACAACCACTCACACCATTTCAATTTTTCCATACGCCATTTTGCCTCCCTCTATTATTATGTTCATTACGCTCGACTACCTTATATTATGATAAAATGACACTCTGCACTCTAAATGTATTTTTTATGTCAAATATGGTTTATTATTTCTTAAATATATTTATCATTGTACTTTACATTTAAATGATTTCATGTTATTTTGTCAATGTTTTTATATATTATATAAATTTTTTATTATTTTATAATTGTATATTGGCCAATACACTCTGCTTTTCAAAACTTATTATGTACAAGATAACACAATGAGGGCAAAAAACATAATAATACATTTTATCGTTGTGATTTACGTTTTATATTATTTTGTGTTATTATAGATTAATTAGTTGTTAATTTATTGTTGTGTTTTACATATTAGAATTACAAAATAACGCCATTTGACTATTATATATTCTAGATTCCGTCGTGTTAAAAAATACAATATTGTTAGAAAAACACAATACCTAACAAAAAAGCACAATAAACTGCATCAAAAACATAATGATGAGTAGATTTCATATGAGCTGAAAAGCATAAACAAAATTATTATATTCTTATACCAATATTGTACTCGTTTTAATTATAATAAACGCTCGTTTTTATGGTGTAAGATTTATAAAGAATAAAGTCGTATATTTAAGTTATGAAAGTTAAAAAAAAAAAGAGAAACTTGAAAAAAAGATGATTTAAATAGTAATGCCTAAAATACCACTCTAACAAATTCTTTTCTGCAATTTGATCTCAATTATTGATAAAAAAAGATTAATTGTTAGAGTTTTTTTAGGTTTATTATTCTTTTTATTTGCACTCTAACAAATTTTTTTCTGCAATTTGATCTCAATTATTGATAAAAAAAGATTAATTGTTAGGAGATTTTTTTTAGGTTTATTATTCTTTTTATTTGCACTATTTCCTAATTTACAATGCACCTCTTATGAATTAAAAGGCATGTGTATTTGAGTTTATTACTTTAAAACAGACTCACACGTATTTGTTTTTTACTTTTAAATTGTATCATGATTTGAATCTTGATGTTTTTAACTAATAGAAATAGTTATTATTAGATTGTTACAACCACAAATAATATAACTACTTCATAAATATATTTTATAATGTGGGTTATTAAACTAACAAAAACTACCAAGTTTCATAACTTACTTCATCTTATAATGTCACACTAAGACGTTATTACACATTTTGTTTTCTAATCAATCATAATCTATGGTCCAATTGACATCAAATCAATACCGATTACGACGTCCAATTGAATGTCGTCTTTATAAATTTATAACTAGATATCCAAACCTTAAAATATGACAAAGATAGAACATTCTTCTTTCAAAATGCAACCACTTGATGCAAAAAGAGGTTAGTTGATTTTGAAAGATAACCTTATGATTAGCCATAAAAGGACGTACCCAAAAAAAAGTAGCTTTGGGGATTAATTTCATATCTATAAGGGGCAAAACTGCCAACCCAAGTTAGTTAGAGCGTCATAGTGTAACTTTCTATATATGTCTATTTCCATTTAAATATTAATATGCGTGTAAAATATTGAAACGCAAAATATTTATCACATTTATTTTAAGAATTAAAAACAATCTAAAAAGGTCATAGAAGTAGAGGTGAAAAAACTGAGTTGATAACAAACCCGGTTTTCAACCTGAACCCTAACAGCCCGATTGCTATTCGTCCTTTTTAGCACTAGACTGACATTCTGGTTTGATTGAAACCAGTTTGAACCTCACCAAACCGTATGGTTGAAATCGACTTGTAACTAGCTTCATTGAAACCGAATTGAGTTGAAACTAAATCGGTCATTTTTCGTTCAAAACCATATCTAAACCGGTTTGGCTAAGCGAAAACCCTATTGACCGGTTTTACCGAATCCGAACCTGTTTGAGAAAAAAAAACAATTTCGCATCTATATTTAGAGGTGACAGTGATGGTGACGTCAGCAAGTTCAGTACACGTAATCAGATGCCACCTGCCACCTGTAAGGTCATGAATTTAATCTCGTGTAGAAGTGGGCCAGACTTTGGGCCCTACTGTGGCCCACGTATATTTACTAAACTTAACTTTTCACCCCTTGTATATATATTGAAGAATCTTGGTACCAGATCTTGACCAAGTAAATTGATATTTATAGAGTACTTTAGTATTATTATTTAATAAAAACATCAAAAGTTAATTTGTCGTAATATTATTTTAATAAACTAAAATGGTAAACAAATATGTTGTCATAACAAGTTAATTATAGGTTAATGACATCAAAATACATTCCACCCCATATGGCCAAATGTAGAATTTCATAAATCACAAGGGCCAGAATTTCAATATCAAAATCTTACACATTCCACCCTATAAACCTGCAACTCCTACATCTCTCACACTCCTCATCATCATTCTCCTTCTCTCTCTACATTCATACACTTCTGAACTTCAATCTGACATATTCATATGAAAAGACTCACACCCACTGTGTAACTTTTACTCATAAACCACACCCAACAACACAATCATCACCACCATCGTAATCATCATCTTCTAGCGGTGATATCACCCTCAAATTCACTCGAATGTTCATATAATCCCATGGCGAAAAGCGGTGTATTTGAAAGGGATCCGACCGTCGCTGTAGCGAAGGCGACGATGGAGCTGAAGAAGGAGTTACAAAGGCTCGTTAAATCGATTGTTGAAGATTCACCATCAGAAGATGAAACTGAATTGGGGTTGATCGATAGAGCTAATCAAGCTTTGCAAGCGTTGAAGGAGTTGAAAGAGGGGGGGAGACATCGATCGATTAGAAAGTTGAATGATAATAATAATAATAATCGGAGTAGTAATGGAAGTTCGACTTCGATTTGGGCTTCGTGTCCTCTTGAATTTCGGTGCCCTATTTCGAAAGAACTCATGAGAGACCCTGTTATTATCTCCACTGGTCAGGTAGGTGTTATATTCAATTTCTGTCATTTCTGTTATTAATTGTTATTACTACATGAAGTTTTCATGATATCGACGTATCGATTACTGTCTATTTTGGGAAATTATTTGTTACCTGCAATAAATTAGATTAATTTCATTATCTGTTATGGTAAAGAATCAAAGTTTAGGGTTTCTTGATGAGTTTTCAGTCTGGTTAATCCATTGCTTAATCTAATTCAACCAATTAGGCTAGAACATTAAAATATGCATATGGGATGATGTTCACTTTTGTTGAATTTGCCCCTGCTTCTTTGTTTGTTTAATGATGACCATCTTGCTAATGATGTAGAGTGTTGAGATTTGTGAATTTAGATCTTCTTATTTGTTTTCAATTTGCTTAATGATGATGGTTCTGCTGATAATTTGCAGACTTATGATAGACCATTTATCCAGAAATGGTTAAAAGCTGGGAACAGGATATGCCCCAAGACTCAACAAGTTCTTTCACACACCATTTTAACACCAAATAATTTGGTTAGAGATATGATAACACAGTGGTGTAAGACTCGTGGAGTCCAGTTTCCTGGCCCGATTCAGTATGCAGATGAAGATGGGCTAACGGAAGCTGATCGCGATCTTTTCTTTTCACTTCTCAAGAAGATGCAATCCACACAATCTGAGCAAAAAGAGGCTGCAAGAACTTTGAGGTCATTGACTAAAAGAATGCCTACTTTTCGTGCGTTATTTGGTGAATCTCTTGACTCCATACCTCAATTGCTAACCCCATTGAGCCAAACCAAGTCACCAACCGATACCCACCCTGATCTTCAAGAAGATCTGATTACAACCCTTTTGAATTTGTCGATCCATGATAATAATAAGAAACTCGTTGCAGAAACACCAATGGTTATTCCTCTGTTGCTAGATGCATTAAGATATGGGACAATTGCAACTAAAACTAATGCAGCTGCAACCCTTTTCACTCTATCAGCTCTTGACTCCAATAAATCTTTAATTGGGAGATCAGGTGCTTTGAAACCGTTGATTGATCTTTTGGAAGAGGGACATCTATTGGCAATGAAAGATGTTGCTTCTGCTATCTTTAATCTGTGTATTGAACATGAGAATAAAGCTAGAGCTGTGAGGGATGGTGCTGTAAGAGCACTTCTGAACAAAATTAAAAGCAGAGTTCTTGTCGATGAGTTTCTGGCTACTCTCGCCATGCTTTCGAGTAACCAAAAAGCTGTCGAGGAAATGGGAGATCTTGGGGCTGTTTCTTCTTTGCTTTCTTTAATCAAAGAAACAAATTGTGCCCGAAACAAGGAGAACTGCATTGCTGTTTTGTACACCATTTGTTATTATGATCGAACAAAATGGAAGGAAATGAGGGAGGATGAGAGCAAGTATGGTACTTTATCTCAAGTCGCGCAAAATGGTACTTCAAGGGCCAAACGAAAAGCAAATGGCATACTCGATAGACTGAATCGCGGGATCAACTTGACCCATACCGCGTGATCTTGAAGGGCTTCTGAAAAGATCTGTAAATTCAACATCTTCTATCCTATTTCAGGTTTGAGTTATAGTTGCTATAGCTTTGTTTGCTTTTCTTTTCAAACTCAATTTTGTAAATTCTCGTCCCCATGTTTGAGTTCATAGCCATTGTGAATAATTGTTAAATTATTATATATATAAAATATCTATTTATATGCTTTATCTTCTCTCATTTAGTACTTTAATAATTTCTGTATTCTTTGTACGGTTTTAAATTATTCACTAACAATCAAGTCAACCAAGTTCATATTTGCTGTATTAGTTTTTGTCCATCAACTCTGCACATGGTTGTGTATTAGATAACTTGACCTTCACTTGAGGAATCACATGTTGTGTCTGATTTCAAGAAAATGGTTTTCTTGAATTATTATACAACACCCAATTGGTAATGAGTAGAAGTTATTAATGAACAGAACCGAATGTGACTTTATTCATTTTTATTCGTTTAGTATTATCAGTCAAATCAAATGTATAGTTCATGAACACATAGTTGAACGAAAATTTTTGCCAGTGTTCGTTCATTAAGGAAATGAGCTTGTTTGTTTTTTGTTTGTATTTGTAAATCTTAAACGAGGACGAACGAACATTGAACAAAGGTGAACATAAATGATTTGAAAAACATCTACATTCTTAATCCCTAGCATTAAAAAGTTAAGTACATGACTTAATTATCTAAAAGACTTCAACTTCATAATCTTAAACATAATTATTACAAATGGTGTCTCAACGATCTAAGTTCCTTAATGTACACGACCTTGAAATTCTTCATATACAAACATGGATAAACGGACAGACATAAACGGACATATTACCAAACGTTCACGTACACAACCTTTGTTTGTGTTTGTTCATTTAATTAACCAAAGGGAATTTGTAGTTTATGTTCATTTAGTTATTAAATGAACTTATGTAGATTGACATGCCGCTAAACGGTTCACAAATAGCTGTTTTGGTTTGTTTACAACCCTAATATAAACTTGTAGCTTTTAAGTTTTCTCTTTACATATAAGATGGGAACTACTTTGGATCAACATCTTTGGGGCCAGGGAATAAGAACCCAAAATTGCTTGTCATAACCACATGGAATATGATTCTTGAAATTATTGATGAGTAAAAAGTGAAGTGAATGGATGAGAATAATAATAGGAAGAGTATGTGCCAATAAGCAATGGGGGCAATGTGTTTTTTTTTTTTTTTTGGTTTTGTTTTTGTGTGATGCATCTATCCATCAATCCCAGATGCCACTCATTTCCCTTTAGTGAAAGTATTTATTGCAAACCATTGGGAACCCATGACCCTTTATTCTGTCACCACCACATTTCCTTTTTCGGGAATATTATTCATTAATTAGCTACACTTTTAATGCTTTGAATTGAATCCATCTTAGGGTGAAGGCTTCTTTACAATTTTTTTTTAGGATTACTTTCTTGTTTTTCAGAGAATAGTTTTGTTATATTTTCTTGTTTTAACTAAGTGGGTGGCATAGTGGTAAGTGATTTTGTCTTTCTAGCAAATGTCTCATGTTCATGTCTTAATTTCACTAGTTTTCCGACTTTAGCCCTCTTGAAGGCTACATGCTCGGTCCAAATTGTGTTTTATTTGGTCTCGTTGATTAATCGGGTGGTGGTAAAGTCGTCTGAGTTTTTTGGTTCCAGGCTTTTACGTTAAAAAAATGTTTGTATATACTATGTGTTCCTTATTTTTTTTGTTTATGCCGTTCAAATAAAATTTTAACCTTTTGACTCATTTCTGGGTCTAAAAGTTCTTCGTATTTTGGATATTTTCTTGATATTTTGTTGGTTATTGTATAATTCAAAGATTTATAATCTATGATTATATTGTCCAATTGATCATTCGTATTGTAGCAAGACGCAAGTGATGACACACATTAATATTTCTCACTTGTCTTTGTCTCTCATATTACCGTTTGCTATAATCACATTGTTAGGAGAATAATTAGACATAGACAGTTAAAAGATTTGCGTAAATGAAATTGCTATTTTAGTCATTTGACGTCATAATTATTAGAAGATAACGTTGACGTTTCATTGCATTTCAAAGAACGATATTCCATGTAGGTACTATGTTATTTTGTCACTAGTTTGATAACCCCCACCATCAAAGAAGAAGAGGTTTTGCTTGATTTGGACACTTCAAAAATGTCTATCTTGCTTGAATAAGCAAAAAAAAAAAAAAACAATAATATGTGGATGCCATATAAGGAAAAGAATCAAAATAGAAGTAGAAGGACATCTTTTACTAAATAAATATTGTGGTCCGAAACCTCATGAATCATAATGGAAGGACCAAAGTATAAAATAAACATTTAACCAAAAAAAAAGTTAATGCCAACTTAAAGCATAACACCCATATTTATTGGTCCAACCCATTTACCTTTTACCAATAAATTTATCATATTTTAGCTTAAATATATATACTAAATTTATTACTTATGTCATGTTCTTTGTTACAACAATATTAAAAACACAAACTTATAGTTTTAAGTACCCGTGCAATAAAATTATTTAGTTAAAAAAGTATTTAACATTATCGTTTTCTTTAACTCTTAATATAATAATTGATTAGAACAAACGCGAAATCAATTTGTATCTAACTTCTTATATTGAAAATCTTAATGTAAAATGTAGGTTTATATTTAGATATAAACTAATGGAATTTAATATATTTGTTTGATTTGGTGGCCAGGTTATATCTAAAAGTGAAGATTCTACTTGAAATATGTGGCTAAATTTACTCCATTTGATGAGAGTTGTCATTATTTAATTCAACGATTGACCAGTAAAATATATTAAATATTCTACCCACTTTTTTTATTTACCATCATCTCACCATCTTTGTTAGTGTATCATCATTGCATATTTGCATGTTAAATATTTCATCTAAACTCTTATAAGTTAACATATTTATTACAACTGTTACAATCCGTTTAACTTGTTTATTACGATTTATGAAGCTGATTTAACCTATTCAAAACTTGGTTTAACTCACCAACAACCCATCAACATTTTATAACCAACCAACCAATCTATCTAATCGTTTAAATAAATGACTTTATTTTAATGTTTCCACTTTAGCGTAAATATTTTTGAAAAAAAAATAATATGTGAGTCATGTTTGGTTCATCAATTCAACTCGTTAACTTACATGTTTAATTTTGTTTACTCACTAAGATGATTGACATATATAAATATAAATTCATATAAACTAAAGAAAACTAATATTTTATAACCATTGTCCACATAGATACAAGAATAAGGTGGTGGCATTGTTACTAATATTGGCAATGCATACAAAACTATAAAATGGCAGTGGATATGTTTCTTATTATTTGTGTTAGTAGTAGCATCTCTAGGAATATTAAAATTCCAAAATCATAATACCCAAAAGATGTCAGTAAAAGCTTGGGAATGTATGATTATCAAGAATCTACATTGTTTATGGTTACATAAATATTAATTAATTTAAACTTACATTCCCAATAAGTGACTCTATCCAAGAATATATGCTTTCAAGTTTCAACTGGTGTGTTTGGTGCAAGTCACAATAAATAAATAATATGTACATTCAGCTGGTGTGTGATGCTTATGGTACAAGTTGCAATGCATTGGTTGGAATGGTACTACATCACCTACCAAAACACCAACGACAATATATGATTCAAGTTTTTATTAGTACTTTATATCTATCTTTTTGTTAGATTTTTTTAATATCTTTTTTGATTGGCTGTTTAAAAAAAAATATGATTCAAGTGAACGTACAAAACGAATGACTTTTAGGAGTTTTTGCTACTAATAACATGTTCGGGTTTGAAAGTGCTCATTTTTAACGGTGGATGAAGTTGATCGGGTCATGTTCTTTAAGTAGGATTCTTCTATTGTTCTATTGAATATGTTCGTTTTAAAAAAGAAAAAAAAAACACAAAGCTTTATTTGATGTGATAGTAGAAACAAACTTGATACTTTCCGTTAGCATCTTTTGGTGTCGTTAATATAGATTTTTACTTGGAACTTAAAATGTGGTACTTATACTTTATGAATGTTTTAGCAATCTCTTTTAAAACAACCATGGGCCATAACAACTTAAATACGGGGTGACAATCATGTTGAGTTTGCGAGTTAGCACGTTGAAATTAAAGAATTTGATTAAAACTTGTATATTTATGTGTCAAAGACATCAACTCTAAAAGTCTAATCCAAACATGCTTAAAACCATGCAACCAAACAAGGTCCATGTATTCTGGTTAACTAAATGATTAAACGGTTAACAACTAAAATAGGTTGTAACTTTTGTCATAAAGTTGTAAACGAGGTAAACATGTTAAAAATAAGTTGATGAGGTCCTACTTTATTTCAGTACAACCTTGACGCGAGCGTTTTCTGAAACGTGTTAGACATGTTGACCCATAACAACTTGAATAATAAACGGGTAGTAGACAAACCTTAATCCTGATTCTTTTCATATTGGGCTGGTGTCAAATATCAAGTAATTTCAATGTTCAGAAGCCACTATCCCTCTAGGTTAAAGTAGTTAAAAATGGAGATATATGAAGAAGTTTAAGACTTTAAGATAACACAGATGGTCCTTGCTAGAACAACAATATTACTATCACAGTGAGCTCAAGGATGCATCTGAATTGGTGCATCAATCATCGATATAGACAATAGTAGCCTTGATAGTTTGGACCAGTCGCCGGACCTCAGATCTGCGAGCTGCTCAACCGAATTGGGCCTTTGATTGTTTAAGGCCTCTAATTTATTTAGCCCGATAGTCGATTACTCGATTACATTAAACATAAGTATGTTACCATATAGGCGTATACTCACCGTTACACCAATATATTTATTGGATCATGGTAAAGGAACAAAGAACATATGGTGGAAAGGTAAACTGTAAAAGATACTAAAATTAACCACCAAAGGTAAAAACATATAATGAAGAATAAGATTCTTAACTGTCAACATAAGATGGAAAAAGATAACCAACTGTCAAAACCCAAATGGGAATCCAGGAAAAAACACACAGCAAAGTGTCTCCAATTTGTACAATCAATCAATCAAACTTGAAATAAAATATAAAATATAAAAAGCAAACAAAGTTTGGATAAAATTACAAACATGAGAGTGGGACCCAACTAGCTTCCAATGAGAGTGGTTCCATGATCTTTGTTATCTTCAAACCCATCCACAAAGGATAAATTTTGTCTAATATTATTAACAAGATGCAAGGCTTCCTGATCTAGCTTTAAGGGGTGCCTCTTCAGGCTCTGTTAAATAAAAAAATTAAACAATTAATTGATAGATAACAACAAGTAATGTATCAACCACATTAAACCATGCTTGAATGTTTGATGACTAAGAAGTTGTTTGGATTTTTGGTTTGAAAATATTTGATTATTACAACTTCAAGTCGAGTTATGCAGTCAAAAGTGGTAATGAATCCTTATACAATAAGTCATAAAGATCTTTGATTCCTTGTTTCCTACTTGGTATTGGAGTTTGAATAAGATTTTACTCGGAAAAAAAGTTATATAACAAGCAACATTAAATAGATACGAATAAAGAGTTTAATGTTTTGGATACAAACTCTGATTCTGTTGGTATGTTTATCAGTTTCATTATTATCTAATTCTGAAGACTTATATTTCCATTATACAAATTGTCTACATTTATCACAAAAAAATCATCTTATCTATTAATTTCTTAGATAATCAGAAATTGCCAAACATTCAATCACCTTTATGTCCTGTTAGCAGAACTAAAAGCGACAAATCCAAACACTATTTTCTACGGTCCATTATGTTACAATTGGCTGGTTCATTTTGTTTATTTAACTATAGATAATTACTTTCAAAGCACACATCTAAACACACTTAAAGAATTGTATAGCATACCTCAGAAGCCCATAGGCAGTCTTGGGGCCTACGAGGAATTATATGAATGTGTGTCTGAACCAAGCAGAACGATGACAAAATAACCAGTTAATTTATATGAAATAACAATTCAAGTTTCTTGAGAGTAAATCGGGATACATAATTTAATATCTTGGTTATTGATACTTACATGAAATATAACTTGTCCTGCATCCACTCCATTGTTTACTAACAAGTTGAATGAATCTGAAATTTGCATTTGTAATGTAACAAAAACATAAGTATTCAGAGAATGATCTTAAAGTATTAAGGCAAAAGATTAGCAAAAGACACACAAGATTAACCAAATCACCATATAAACATCAGAAAAACATTACCAGAACCTGTGGCTTTCATGACCGCCTTGCTAATATAGGGTACCTTCGAGCACATGGCAGCCACCACCTGCAAAATTACTTCATTGCTTTTAAATTGATCATAAAATTCTCAAGGCAAATATTTTTTTTTTCTTAGAAGATTCAATGGTACAGAAATTGATTAGGGATTATAATGTTAATAAGAACTTACGGATGGGGGAGTTGCTACCAGAGATGGAAAGTGGCATCTAGGAATGATAAGGCAATGTCTGACAAAATGGTAAGCAGTATTATTTAGTGCACAATTTAATGGAAGCCCCAAAATGTTCTAGTGTTAAAACCTAGGTAGTCAAAGGCGCTAGGTGCACTCAAGGCATAAAGGGTGAGCCTTGGGCCTAGACATAAGGCACTTAGGAAGCGAGGGCGTTTTTAGGCAAGACACATATTACAAATAGGCCATCTTTAGGGGTTTTATATATGTTTTAGGCTAGTTTAGACATGTTCCAGGCAATGTTTAGAAGTTATAGACTATTTTTAGATGTTTCACATCATTTGCGCCTAGGCGAGCACCTTTGACTACATAGGCTAAGACATTTAAAGATATAATAGAATTGTGATCATATAAAGCATGATCCTGTTGCAAGTCACTTATTACTCCTTGTAGTCAACTTTCAAGATTGAATGTCTTTAATATTAAATGGTGGCATATGATAGCTCAGTGAATCTTTTTCAGGTTTTATCATCAGAAAGAAAATTCAACAAACAAATCTACATATAATGGGAGAAATTTATAATTCATCTTAGACATATGATACCTTACCCAGGACTCACAGGATTGTTATCCAAAAAGCATAGGCATTCATCATCTTCATATAGCTGTATGCAGATGAAATTCAATGAACTATTATAACAAATCAAGATTGGGATCAAATACAATAAATTTCATATGCATTTACTTGTTAATCTACATACACAAACTGTTTTCAAAACATCATAACTTCATGCTTAGTGTACAGGCAGATTAAATGTGTAAACATAAAATCAGTGAAGCATGAACCACAGAACCAAGAGCGAAACTTTAATTACACAATCATGCGAAAAAACATCTTTTTAACGAAAACACTTTCGATTAAGCCGATTTCCATCAACTTCTCTTAGCATTTACACATATGTAATGTTACAAAATATCTAAATCAAAAGAATTTATAAA
>BJCN01123597.1:0-10487 GCA_018326445.1 Flaveria brownii
AAATAAAGGTTTTATATGATAATGTTTTTCTAAAAAATTAAAACAATGTATCTTTTTACACATATGAAATATTCTAAAGGTTTTATATTTTGTCAAATAAAAATTTTATTTAATATGAAAAATTATTTATAAAAAAATAACTAAAACCTATAGTTTTGAAATAATGAGATTTTTATTAAAAATGATACTTTTTAAAAACAATATTATTGGAATGGAATGTCTCTTAATATATTTCTACAACGAAAGTTAAAAAAATAATTTTTAAAATGAAAGTTTTAAAAAAATAATAAACATATTTTATTAACTAAAGTACTTACTCACACATAATTTTAGTTATATCTTTTATCAAAATAGTATTTTATATTTTCTAGCTTTTTATTAAATTTTTAATATTTTTTATTTAACCCGTGTAATACACGTGATTATAACCTAGTTAGTTATATTAGGATAAACTAATAAAGTCGTAAACATATATGTATTATGAAATGGACAAAATATTTAAAATATTAAATAACATTTGCTTTCATAGTAAATTTTGTAAACATATATTTAGGGGTGTTAGGATTGCTAATGCGTTGATTTGTTTAACCTATAATAGTTTGAAATTAAAATATAATAAATATTTTGAATAAACACTTTAAAAATCACTTTTTTAGTATGAAAACGTAATAATTGAATAACCCCTTTTATATTCTAAAACATATCAAAATAGACAGTTGTTGATTAAATTATTTGGTCAATATGAAAATATATAAACCAAAGGCTTTTCGACTGGTGCTAAGGGTGTTCAAGAGTTTATCCAATTATGACATGTTTTTGAGCCTATTCGTTGACTAAACTAGAACATGCCTAACTCAAACTATTAAACCAAATTCAATTCAAATACGATTGATTTAGGTCAAATAAGTCTTGTAGTGAACAAATTACAATATTGAAAGTAGATTAGATGATTAAAAAGTATGCTAAAATATTATATAAAATATAAGGGTAAAGTTTAAAAAAAAATACAAATTGGTGGTCAATAATTCTCCTCCTTGAAATATTTTATTAAAACATAAAAAAACTGCAAAACATTATCTATAATTTAATATTTGGGATGCATTGGGCATATGACACATAATGCAATATATAGGGGTCAGTTTTGCCCTTGTCTTCCTCATCTCCATTTTCTTTAAATCTTTTAGACATTGCAGAACCTCTCATCCTACCTAAGGTAACAACTTCTCATATTCACACTCAAACTACTTTTGTGTGTGTGTGTGTGTGTGTGCATAGGTGTGTATATATATACATACAGAAAATAAAAATTGATTTTTCATTTCCATTACATTTGTATATTATAGATGCATCACATGATATATATGTGTAACCAATATTTATAACATATGTCAGTCATTATGTCAATGATCTGAATTAGGCCAGTTTAATTTTGTAGCGGTTTTGATGGCGGCGAACGAGGGGTTGAAGGTGGATGTGGAACAAGTTCATACGACATCACCGCGGTCGGGAGGTGGAGGTCTGGCAAGACAAGGCAGCGTGTCGAAAAACAACTGTTTATGTTCTCCAACCACCCACGCAGGTTCGTTTCGATGCAGGCTCCACCGCACCCCTAGCGGCATTCAACGCACCAAAAGTATAAACTCAGATTCTAATAAGATTAATGATGATCATAATGGAAATAACGTTAATGATGCCATGAAAACCGTCATGGCACCCTGATTCTTTTGTTTTTGTTAAAACTTAATTAAAGTACATGTAAATGGGGAAAACCATGAAATTAATTAATTGCATGTTTTTAACTATATATGAATTATGATGATCATATGTGAGATATTGTGTTTATTTTCAGTAGCAAACGTGTGGTCACCGTTGGGACGGTTTATAGATTTCAGATGTCACGTGTGATATTTTTATATTTAAAACTTAATTGAGATTGTGCTCAATAAAGCTTGATGCAACAAGTACACGGAGTTCGACTTGATTGGGCTTGGGTCGAGCTCAAGAAACTTGATAAAACTTGATTGGACTTTTAACTTGAAACACCTTATCAAAACTTTACCTTTTATCTGCTACAAATACATTAAAAAAACGTACTTATCTATTTCGTTTGCTTAAAAGTCAACAAGAATTCATATTGAGTTCTTATAAACGTAAACACTACTTGTTATGCTCTGGCTTTATTTTTGTATGTACACTTGGAGATGTATATATTTTATGAATACTTAAATCATATGAATTAAGCTCGAATTTAAGTAACTCAGAATGAGCTCAAAACCCGTAGAGTTTTAAGAAGTGTGAAAACCACATCTCTTTGTATGAAGAGATTATTATAAATAAAAAAATAATTGTAAAGTTAATTAATTAAATATTAAGATAAATAAGTAAAGTTAAAACCAATCGATCAACTAATGATAATTATAAAACTCTGCTAACAAGTTCCTTCAAGCCAAACGTCAGGAGCAACTAGTAGTTTGAAACGAAGTGTAGCAAATTGAGGATATGAGAAACCTTAATAACAGTATCAATGTATCATCATCTTTATGATTCATTTTTCTGTACTCTCTTCATTAAGATATTCTTTTATATACGTTAAAACTTGTTCTGGTTATTAAATTCCGGTGTAGCTAGGTGGAGTAAGGAACTAAGGTTACACTTGAAAAAACCAAATGCCATTATGCAACCCCTACGAAACGGAAATGACTTGCATTGATCACAACCATAAAAAAATCTCAAAATAGACTAACTTGTAAGTTAAGAAACTAGTTGAGAGATAAAATCGTGTATTATCATATCACATATCATTTATATTTACGTAATTATGTACTCAATATATATGGAAGCTGCGAATATAATTAAATTTAATTAAATATTTGTGTATGTATAAACTCTTAATTAGACTTGTGTACCATACGATACTAAATGACAATTTGTTGCTGCCGATGTCAAGAACCCTGTTGTTGGTAGGAACATTGTACCATCAAATACGAATCGACCATGTTTGGCCTTGCTTAAGCTGTGAATGCTTACAGCTACGTCATTAGTATGGTACGGCCGATAGTAATATCTTACCACTCATCACACTTGAAGGGTGCGGTCGTATCACCTTAGCTACGGTTGCACCATGCATTAAGAATGCATTGTGGGGTTGTACTCTTGCATTGTACCTTTCTAATTATCTAACTTCTCACTTTGTGGTTATATAACACGCTACAAGTCTCATGTATATATCATATGTTGTTCATACAACTCTAATGTAGATAACATACGTTGTTTTATTGTTCTAATGTATATAGCAACCTTGCTTGTTATGTGTTTAGGATAGATTGTTAATTTATTATGCATTAATTATGTTGCAACATTATTCCTTATAGTAATTCAATTATATTTTAGTATTAGTACATTTGGTTTAGGAGATATGAGCCGTTTTGGATTGGACCGGCCTATTTGGGTCATGATTCATGAGTCTCACCTAACATAAACTAAAGCCCATCCAGTATTCTATGTAATTTAGGATCAAAATATAAGTTGAATTTTTGAGAGAAGATTTTACTTTATTAAATTTTTATAATTATATTATTTTCATAGTTTCTATATTTGGAGATAGTCACAAAATCACATATTAGTTCACATATGCTTAGTGTATTCACATGTGAATATTAGTGGAAAATAAATAAAAACCTTAAAATTGTTGTTTAATACATATGTGATTTGGTGCCTTTACATGTGAATGATCCAAACATAGCATGATGTTCACATATGTATACATCATGTCGCATACATATTAAAAAGATAACTTTATTGGTTTAATTGTTTAAATGATTTTCGTTTAACTCTATACAAATATTCACATATAAATGAACATAATTACATGTGATTTTTTACAACTTATTTGTATAAATCATGTGTATTATTACCTTATTGGTGCAGTCAACAAAGAGAGAAACTTACCACACTTTATAAAAAGACCACTCATTCCAATGTTCTTACAACATACGTCTGTTTACTTGATTGGACAAGAGCAATCATGACCATTAAGCATAAATCAAGTAGTCAACTTTGATACTCCAACTTCCCTAGGATTCTATCTTTGGTCAAAAAGTCAACCTCCAAAATGTGGAAAACAGTCAAATTTTGGATCACTTTATATTATATGGAAAGAAAATTGAAAACCAATAATGGAGTGTGAAATGAAGGAATTGAATTATTGAGAGGCAAACTGATGGTAATAAAAGACTAGTGCTAAGGAAATCAATACTTTGGCCCCCCATCCATCATCATGCCATGACTTGTAAAGTTTGATGCTTTGTATCACAATCTTGAAAATTACATTATATCTCAAGAAAAAGATTTCTTCATTTTTTTTTATTACCATAGATTACACCAACAATTTCACATTTTCAATTATCTAAGATTACAAGACATTTTTTCAAGAAAGATGAATAAAATAAAATAGACATTTACCCGAGTGAAGCTATTTTTGCATCTTTTAGCTTTTTTCGCTTGCGCTTCTGTTGGTCGTCGACCATAACTTACTAAACATACGTTTGGGGCGAGTAGGAAGCGAACAAAGTTGTTTCACTTTTGATGAATTAGCTTTCGGGATCCCATCATGAAAATTTTCATCCAAATCGTCATTTTCTGCTAACTTCATTCTTAAAGTGGAGATATTAGAACTTGGTGACCTGAGGCCCGAAACACTCCATTGGTCTTCGGGTTGCACCATGCTTCTGTTGGTACTTAGTGAACGTGGTGCCCTTGATGCATCGTCTTGGGCGGCTAATAGCGCTTTGATGTTGCTGGGTAGGTCTGTCAGTTGACCACCAGCCATGGCTGCCCGCGCTTGTTCAAAGAAAAGAACTTGAACCACTACTCGTAATGGGAGAAGCTCGTTTTGAGCTGCGTGCATGCATACTTCCATTGATAGCTTTTTGCAATCAAGTGTTCGACAAAGGCGCTTCCTTTCACTCTTGTTAAGGTCCGGGTGTGACTGCATTATAACAAGATCAATCATAAATACAACCCTTAATCACATCTTAAAGACAAGATTGTGTAAGAATACCAAAAAATTGCTCCCAACATTATAATACACATTTAGCAACAATGGATAGTACTGGATTCTTGACTAAAACATGCAATATGGCAAAGTCAAAGTCAAACATGATGGAAATTGTTTTACCTTGAGATAAATGTCAATGGCTCTATAAAGATCATCATGATCCAATCTAGCAAAATCAGGAATAGCTTCGGCTAAAGCAGTGAACTTTGATAATGGCAGATTCACATCTTTACCAATTTCTTTTAAATATCCATCAATAAGCTTCGCGACTTTAATCTTTGAACTATGAGATGCTGAAGACGACCTCCTATTTTCCTGCAGCTCAAAATCGCCATTATTTGCAGATCTTGACCTCCTATGCCGCTCAAATCTGCCCTTGACGCGTGGGGGGCTTGTGGGGGGGCTTTGACTTTGCAACATAAATTGCTCCAAAATGGAAAAGACTACTTCAACATCGTATGTCATATCATTCGACGAGCATGGGATCAACAGATCAGAAACTGATGCTTCATCTAACTGAATCGCGATTCTTCTTGCTAACTCGGATCTTGAAGAAGATGAAGCTCGAAGGATGCTAGCTGCTTTTAACAATTTCAACAAAAAGCTGCAAGAAACAGAGGCCCGTTCGGTTGGAAGCAAACTGATAATTGATTCCAAAAGCAACCGACTTCTTGAATTCGAATTTGTTGTTGTTTCGCCATTTTCAAGATTTCTTGAAACATTTGGTAACCATTTAGATGCATATATCCTCAATGCATCACCTACAAGATTTGATGGCACTTTCCCACCAGATTTTATGGTTATCATTGTCCTCCAATAAAGATCAATCCCCAATTCAGAAAGATCGTCTGCCCACCATCCTTTGCTTGTAGCTTTACTCCCATTAACTGAAAAGACATCTCTGTCCCCTCGTCTCCTCGAATGGCTATGTGATAAACTCACTTTCAGAGGGTTAGAAAGAACTTTTGATGCAATTGCTTCTATACACCGACTGGTAATACCCAAATCTTCTGACCATAACTGAAAAGATTTTGTGGTTTGAAGTGTGATAATTGAATCTTTCCAACCGTTGAGGATGCAAGAATTCAAGAAAACATCAAGTTTGTAAACAAGATTTCCTTTTTCGACTTCTTCTGTCATTTGAAGGTATTCGGCTGCACATCGTGCTGATACGATGTTGTATGCACTGAGTGTGATTGTGATTCCATAACAGAACTTTGCACATAGTTCAAAAGACTCTGTTCCTCCTGGGAAATCTGGGAGTTGGATGATTTGATGTTGAGTGGATTCAGGGGATTCAGAACAGAGTCTTTGTAACCTCAAGCATTTGGATAAAAGGGGAAACTGTGTTCAAAGGAAAAAAACAGATCATGAGTAAACAAATTTGTAAATTTAGATCATAATCCACATTGAAAAATAGCAATTTTCTATCTTTTCTATCTATTGTAGCATAAGATTGATCACAACCAAAACTGAATTTAAATAAATTCAGAAAAGTCTACCATGAAGATTGAAAATTCTATAAATTTCTTCTCAGAAGATAATTACAATTATTTGTAAATTTGTCTCTTTGTAGATTTATGGCTCTGAAAACCCAGAATTTTTACAGCCTTATTCCTAACTTGATCAAGATTCTGAAAACCCTTTTTGTGGAATTGAAAGGAAATAGTTATAATACTAAAATAATAAATATAAATAAGTGAATTGCAATCAAAAAGTGTACCTTGTGAAGCAGATATCTTGTTCCATTCACTTGAACTACAAGATCACTAGAAACCTCAGAGGAAACTGACCTGATATGATGCAGAAGTATTGAAAATAGCCATCAAATTGTGTGAATTACAAAGTAAAATTACACAAATATTTTGTGAATTAATAAAAAAAATATAAATTTGATGTTTATACCTTACTGATTCTGAATTGTAGAACGTATCAGGTCGAGAACCAAGTTTCATAAACTTCATGGCTGACTTTTTTCTTGTTGACTCCTCAAATTATCTGGGCTTTGAAATTTAATTAATGATTAATTACATGATCAAGCACAATGAAGCAAGATCAATCGTTTTTCTCTTATGAAACAATACCTGTGTCATATGAACCAAAAACAGAGCACCGTTAGAAAATTGCAAATTTCCCATATTCGTAACCCTAAAAGATTCTTGAAATCAACCGAAACGTAAAAATAAAAAGTTCGTTGAGAATTGCACCAATAACTGTATGAAATGTCAAGACTTTGCCGTGGGTATAGATTGTTGCAGACTAAATATGAACTAAAACAGAGCAAAATAATAAATTGTAAAACTTGTAATCAACCAAAACCCTATATTAGAACTCCATCAAGTATCCCCATAAGAATCATATGAAAAATTCATGATTTTGATGTGAGATTAGAATGTTCCAAACAATTAACAGATTCCCAGAAAGATTGAACAAAGATATAGCATTTTGAAAAGGAACTGTAAAATTCTCAACTTTATAATCACACCAGATACTTGAAATCATCATAAGAACCCCCAAAACTTTGAATTTCTTGAAACATTACCAATCATAAGAAAGCTTCAAGATATTCATGCGGGCAGTTTAGAATGTTGCTAAAAATGACAAAATCGCAAAAAATATTAACTTAAAACATAGTACCACTAGAATAATGCAAAATTCCCATTATCAAATGTTCGTAACACCACCAGATTCTTGTACTCAATCAAAACCCTAAGCGAGTAACAATTCCTCAATGAATGATATGAAATCTTCAGGATTTTGACATGGGTTTAGAACAATAAAATCCCATTTTCCACAATAAACACATCTTACACCAGATAATCAATCACAAATACACAGGGTTGTTTAGGAATTTTGAAGTGTTGTTTGAGAAGATTAATTGATCAGAAAAAGGGTATAATAAAGAAGAAAGAAGGACCTGAAATGTTGAAGGTGGAGAAGAAGATTCGATGAGAGAATAAGAGAGAAATGTGGAGAATAATAATAAGACTGCGTTAGAGCAGTACATAAGTGTGAGAAAATGAAAATGGCAGCGTGCTACCTATGCCATTTGATTTGAGATAAAAGTCGACTCCCACGTGCTTATCCTCTCTCCTGCATAATTGTCACAGCAAATACTTCCTTCTTATTTCAATTTTAAAACTTTCAAAAAGAAGGTGTTATAGCCCAGCGGTATTTTGGTGATAGGATAAGACTTAGGGTCTATTGGGTTATAGGTTCGAATCTCACAAATGGGGGTTTTCTCATAATTATGAGTTTCCTCCTGAATTGGTGACTTGGTGGTGGAATATGATCGCGTGGTAACACTGGTGGCACGATGATACTCCAGTGATCCATGAGTGATTTCAATTTAGCCGTTCAAAAAAAATTTTCAAAAAGAAGGGTTCAACATATCTTCGATTATGTTAAAGTATAGAGATAAAATATTAATTCATCAAAACGGTAAATTTGACAAGAGCGGGAAAAACTATAATTCACTCGTGTGCACTTAATAATAGATAGATGTGATACATTTTACAAAGATAAAACAAGGTGGAGTGTGTTTAACATAATCTTTCTAAAATGATAAAGTGTCATATTTAAACTTTATATTTAGATGCAAAAGAACTATAGTGACTTAAAAGAAGCTTATTTTTGTTATTATCAGTTTTGAACTTCAATTAAATATATCTTTAATGCATGTAATTAGTCAGAATTTTAACCTAACTGAAGGGGTATAGTCCCGGATAACACCAAATCAAGAGTCACGAGGCAAGGCCGCGGCAAGAGCCGTTTTGCTCGGAGTATGGTCATGGGCCGGGGTTGTGTCTTGGTCTGCCCCTGCTGGGCCGCGACTGGTGGCGCTATGACTACCGCGGAAGCGGGTGGTACTGCGCTTGCCGCTTCAGCCGCGGCTGGAGATGGGGGTTCCAGCGGTGACTCTTTCTCTGGCAATACGAAAGGCCAAGATGTGTCGAGGCTGATATACGAAAGGCTAAGATAGGTCGCGGCTGACACACGAAAGGCCAAGAAGGCCGCGACTAGCCTACGAAAGGACCAGAAGGCTGCGGCTGGCACAACTCGCACCCAGCTGGGCCGCGGCTGACAAACGAAACCCAAAAAAGGCCGCGGCTAGGCATGTCCTTAGTCCAAACCATGGCAATGCTTCCACAAACACCTAGAAACTATTAGCGAGAATAAGATAACGGTAGGCAAGCAAGAAAACACCAAAGGAAGCATGTCATTGGTTGCCATTTGCTAAGGAATAAGTAATGGGCATATGACAACAAAGCACTCCAGGCCAAACACCTGACCCAGGTAGAAGGCCAGAGTAGCACACAAACTCCCAAAGTCAACTACAAAGACAAATAACCTTAATTCCTAGTCAGAAAACCTTTATATCAAAAAGGTGTAGAACCTTCTGACTCAGGGATCTCAGACCCAGTTCATTGACTGCAGGTTACCAAAGATAGAATCAAGTCCATCTTGCCTCAGCTCACAAACACTATAAATACTCCCTTCACTCAACAGGTAAAGATCATCTCATTTTTGCTCTCAACACTCTCACTTCAATCTATCTTGTAAAACTCTCTTAGAAGATATACTTATTCTCAAGCCGGAGTGTGGTCACGGGGAGAAATCCCTTCTGCCCGTGACGAGGCTCACGGTGTTGCCCTTGTTGTGCAGGCATCCTTGCCAATCCAAGCCTAGGCTCAGCCGCTGCTAAACAGCCCATATCCTCCCCAGTCAAAGTTCCAAGCCCTAAATCACAGCCTTAGCCTTTGGTAATAACTTCACCCTTGCACTGTTACCGAACCTTAATCTCTTGATTAAGATTTGTGTAGCAACACTAACTATATAATTCGAAAATATATACCCATAAATTTGTACCATCTTGTTTGATCATAATTATAACTTAGAAGTACTTGGTTTTATTTATGGTATAGCTTCTATGGACTGCATATTTATAGTAGTTTATAGTTTTGACTATAAAAGGATATAAAACTTTTGTTGGTCTAAAAAACTTGCCTTCAACCAGCTTTATGATGGGAAGTATTTATGCCTAATTAAACTAACTCATATTGATACCGAGATATTATGGTATACCACATGTCCACATTAAAACATAAAAGTTGATAACAATAGTAATGTAATGATTAAGAGATATATATATACATGCATCATACATTGTATTTCCACCAATTATCAAGTTATTTAAATATAATAAATAATATATGTTTTTACATATTAAGGATAAGTATTGTAATGCTTAAATCCCTTAAATCATAGCCCACCACCACATATTTATCTTCGTCTTTATCAAGAATAATGATGAAGTTGCTAGGTTGGTTACCTTTTCGGGTCGGTCTTCAATCGGGTCAGGATCTAAATCATTATATCTCTCCTTCCTTGAGTCATCTTGTACAAAATGATTTTAAGCAATGATTTTTGT
>BJCN01123601.1:5906-18385 GCA_018326445.1 Flaveria brownii
AATGTTTTTATACATTGTTTTAATTTAATAATCTCAAAGATTTTATCTTTTATAAAACCCAAGAAAATATTGAGATGGAATTGGCTGCTGGACTCCATTGTTTGACTCTATTATTGTTGTCATACTCTAGTGTTTTGCCATAGAGCTAAACCTTTGCTTTGCTCATGTGGATCGACAACTGCGACCAAGATTCGTGGGAGTCCACGAGGTGCCTTGAAATTCCGTCGATGAATGAAGTGTATCGATCGGTTTAGCTAAGTGAACAACTCATCGGACGAAGGGTATCCTACAAAGTTCCATTGTTCATAAATTCCACAACTAACAACCGATTCTCTTTCTTCTTTGGTTTATTTGACCAAATGATGCTTATTAACATATTAAACATAGGCCTCCAAATCACTTTAATCGAAGTGTTGGCTTTTCTTTTTGTTGGGTTATCGCAAATCTTCATTTCCTTGAAGAAAGTAAGGGCATTCATAGCTCGTTTCCTATTTTTTATGTGAGTGGGTGCAGTGAGCGAAGGAGAAAGAAAATTTATGGGGTTGTACCGTGATTCTCTATATTTGAGGAATCACGGTACAATCCTCATAATTTTTCAATATTTTTAAAATGTTATAAGTGGATGTGAGAGAACAGGTAATGCTAAAAATATGAAAAAAATATTATTTGATTAAAAAAGAGAGAGAAAAAGTAGATGTTTTTAGTGTAATTATAAAGGGGATTGTGGATGGATTGTGAATGTTGTACGTGGTTTTCTCCAATTTCTTTGATGGTTGTGGAGCAAAGTTTCAAGTTTTAAAAAGTCAGTGATCCAAAAGAGAAAAAAAATTCTTTCCGTATGAAAATAGGAAAACAAACCAAAACTAGGGGACGAAAATAGCAATTTACTCTTATTTATTTTATATTCATATTTAAATGCGTATTTTATTATATTGTTTAGTATATATTTACGACCATATACCATTAGTAACATTATTACATTTATCACTCATTTTTTTTAAACGGCCAACGAATAATTTTTAAGCTCGGTCACCCGGGTAAATTTATTGGCGAAAGGACACCCACGCCCGCGAACGCAGATAGCGCTGGTGACCCGGCTGGCCCACCATTCCAAGGGAAACCCACCTCCACAAAGGCACACTGTATTAAAACTCTTGACCCACTATAATTATATATTAAAAGACATAAATACTAACTATATTTTAATAAGAAAGGTTAGTGAGATTCCCCAGCCTATCAGGTGTCCTCACCCATTGGTCCTCAATAACATTTTCCCTTTTTTTTTAACTTTTCGAACTTTGTTAGTGTATAAATTACTTTGATTGGGATTATAACATCAAATTGAAGTGTTAGGCTATTCCCTCTTGAAGTTTGGTGACCATGTGTTCCGATCTTCTTTTGCATTTTATTTTTCCCTTTGGTGGTTTATGTTAAATTAATTGATAACTAAGGAACCATTATTGGCATTCATGCTTCTTAAACCACATGATATTTGTGTTCAGTCTATGAAAAACAAAGAAGACTTGAAAATTCAATTCTAAGGCCTAAATTGGGAAACTGGTGGTGAATTAATATATATCCTTTCCAAGTAATTAAAAGCTTGAGACAATCACTTGGAAAGGGTTCTAGTATCATCTGATTTTAAAGTTTTGGAAGATTAAAGTGTGTATTAGATCCACCAGATGAATTTTCAGGAATTGAACTTGTACATGACATTCATTAGCTTAGAAACATTCAAAACATGTTGATTACGTTTAGTTTTGAATTTTGATTATGTAGCGACATGAATTTGGCCAATTATCCAACTCCTTTAGTTTTTGTGTCATCTATGAAGCAATTCAATGGTTTGTATAAACAGATATGCTTACTTTAACTTGCATCGTACTAGTTTTAATACCATGTGTGTTACAATGTGTCAAGGTGAATTGTAAGGTGGATTCACAACTTAAACAATAAGACAGACTATATTAGAAATATATTTGTAATATAGCATTTCTTAAGAATTTGGATTCTTTTTCTCGAAAGTTATTCTTGTATTTAGTTTACAACGACCCATATTTCTCACTGGCAATTTTAAAGTTAAATGGACTCATATTAGCTAGCCTTTTACATCTTTCTGCATTTTTTATAGATTATATGTTATTAGCTGCAAAATTATACGACTTTAACGACTCTGTTTTCATGAGATAAGGTGACTAAATAACACGTTTAAAACGACCGCAGACATGTACCAGTTGGTTAGAAACCACACCCAAAACGAATTCAAACCAAGAACACTAGGTTCTACCAACCATTTACTTCTAGATCTGCGCTTATAAAACGCGAAAATGTGACCATAGGTAGACCTTCCCATTCAGGTTCACCGAGTCTGAAGAGCCAGTCGTTCAGACCCATCATCTTACTGCATATATCACTGAGCCTATTCACTTGGTCACAGTCGAAAAGCTTTCTCCATATAACAAAGAGCCGTCTAAGTAACAATGAAAGTTGCTTTGAACTATTACAAGGGGAGGTCCCAAAAATACTTTACATAAAACGGTTATATACCTCGTTCTCCTGTCCTTTCTACCTTGGACAATGCCTGCCATATGTAACACTGATGGCCCACGATACGCATATTTCCAAAAACAACCTGCACGCCTGTTTCTTGAAAATTCGCTTTCTTCATTTCTCCTTCATCAGGTTTCATAATAGGCCGGAATGAAATCTTCATACCCTTGAACAGACCCGAATTTGTGGGTCTCATTAGTCACTACTAATTTTGTAAGCTTACCTATCAACCAAACACCCCATATAAGGAATCATACACATTCCCATACCCTTAAACCAAAAAACCTCCTAGATATACACGCATTATATCAAAACGAAGAAGCGAGCTTACTTACTACCATCCTCTATATATGAAAATCAATGGGGACGCACAAACGGATGAACCTGGGATCTTTCATGAAACCAAAATGTCCAAAGCTTGCTAACCCGATTTCCATGGCCCATAAAATAAGCGTCTTTTTCTTAAAATCTCAGCTTCTCTAGCTATCTGGATATCCGAAGCCCAAAACATTCTGTGCATAGATTTAACTATAAACCGAGGAAGCAACGCAGCCACTATTATCAACCAAATCGAGAGCCAATATGTAGGTTGTTTTCCCAATTCATATATTGTCCTGACAATTTGAATATAACATTAGTTCCATAATTAGGGGTGTTCATAAACTATTAGTCCAACCTAACCGAGCAAGTCGGATGGTTCGGCTAATTTAAGATTTATGTGATTCGGTTCACAGTTTGGCAGTTTAATGGCTGGCCAATGGTTCAGAACCGACCGTTTAAACCTTTTCTGTTTGTTTTTTAATTTCAATTTCCAGAATAGATAGTTGTGTATATGTATTATAGTCATGAACCATATTTATCATTTTAAATTTTAAATCAAAGCTCAGAATTTTGACCAAAATAAAAAATAAGAAATCGGTTCAAACCGCCAAAACCAAATTGTTAAACTACTAAAACCGCTCGGGCCAGCCAATCCACCCAACCCGCCCGGTTTGGTTGCATCGTAGTTAAAAGTTCGGCCCAAAGGCCAAAACTTCATCATAACCGGCCGAACTAAGCCGCAAACGCCCCTACTTATCAATACTTTTAACTTCAAGATCTAATAAAAATGTAATCAGAGTTGAGTAAAACTAACCCGTAGTTAGGGAAAACAGGTATCGAGTCCAGAACCACTACGCAGGCAAACGTCATTGCAACCGAACCCCAAACTGAGATATGAGTATAAAGTACCCATCTTTGAACATCCATTGCCAAGTGTATATTCACTAATATCACTACAGAAACAGTCCACAAACTACCCATGCTCCAAATATCAATCGTGCTTTCCTTAAAGACAAATCTGGGTACACAAAAAAGAACAAGACTTTGCCATATTGTGTCAGCCATCATAATCCAAAAAAGGCGACTGTTGTAACTTTCATGCCTGTGTCCGGCTTCATATAACTTAGGGTACTGAATAAGTGTTTTATGACTTAGGTCTTTATCCAGAATTCCAACTATAATTGTAGGAACAGAAGTGTAAATTACTGAGTAAAATACACTGCTCCAATCAGTAAGTGCAGATGTTGTTGAGAAAGCTGCGCATAATATGTACCTGAAGACAAGATAAGAATTGTAGATTATACGTGTGTTAACTGTAAAGATGGATGTATGATTATTTACAGGCAATTACCAGAAAAGCATAAAGACAAAGACTGCATTGCGGTAAAAGTTGTAGAGAACTAAATAACCCATGCGTTGATAATTCCAATGGCCGTGCACCAAAAGCAATCTTTTTAGAAATCTGAACTGTCCCATTGCAAAATCTGATGCCATGACAGCTTGGCGCCCTTCCTGTCCACATATGCCGACACCAACATCCGCCATTTGGATCATTGACACATCATTAGCACCTAAGAGTGTCCTTGTTGTTAAATCGGCATTAACTAATTTTCATACATACTATAACTACTATCTTGTAACCAGCTATCTTAAACTCATAACAACACTAATGAGGTAACCAACTTTGCTTACACCCATAAAAGCCATCAGAACTTTCAACAAATTCGATTAACGGTAATTCGTGCAAGTTAGCATGCCAAAATATCTGATGTGGCAGATGACATGTAGAATTTTTCAAAATGTTGCCTTATTCTTTGATGTGAGTATGTGACCAGTTACATGCTGTCAAGGTTAAATGTTACAATGAAATGAAAGCTTTAGAAAGACGGTTCTTTGAGTGAAGACAAAAATTTTACCTGATATGATTGGAACAGAGTTCGTTACCTTTTTTATGCAATTAACCTTCTAAATAAAAATGATGTTCTTGATGTCTTATATCCCCATAGAAAAAGTTTATGAAACTAACTACTTACCATCACCTATAGCTAGTGTCATATCATTAGTGCGACTCTTTATCAAATCAACAATTCCAGCCTTCTGTAAGGGAGCGACACGACAGCATAAAACAACCTTACATGAAGTTGCAAGATCGAACAGCTGTATGAAAGACATAAATGTCATAATCAGAGAATAAATTTGAGCTATCTCATATATAAATAAATGTAACAGAAATACCAAGGGACATGATTTCAACCATTTACCTTTAAATGGGCCAATTAAGTAAAAGAGAAAATAGACTAAATAGAAACAGGCCATATAAAAACAAATCAAACATGTCAAAACTAGCACAAGTGTCCTTAATGCATAAAAGCTCTATACTAATTTTATCAAAATTATATAGAGTATTATTGAAATAATACAAATTTTGTAATCATATCAAGGCATCATGCACACTAATCATGTATTTATTTTCAATTACATTTCTAGACAAAATGTGTTTTTTTAATCGGGCTCATTCCACCCTCAATCCAAAAATAGTTGTTTTGACCAATTACCCAACTTGCCATTTTGCATTGTTTAAGAAGCACCACAAATTATTAGGTAAGAAACTAATATTCAAAATATAAAGACTAGAAAAAGGCATAAACCTCTGATTCCAGATCTCTCTCCAAGATGTAAACCAAACTATTCCCATCAATTATAAGTGCTAATGGACCATCCATTGTTAATCTCTGGGCTTTTGCCTCAGATAGAAGCATTTTGCATTCACTCTCTGAATTTCCATTGACAACAATCTGATGCATATCTGGGGTCAATAATTTGCAAGAAAGAGCAATTGAAATTGCAGTTTCCTGCTTATCTCCAGTCAAAACCCAGACCTTGATTCCAGCCTGCCGGAGACACTCGATGGTTTCAGGCACACCCTCTTGAAGTTTATCTTCAATTCCAGTTGCCCCAAGCAACCGCAAATTAGATTCAACAAATAATGCAGCTTCCCTTAATTTCAGAGATCTATCAGCTAATGAAGTTGTTGCATCTTCATACCTTAATTGCCATTTTTCAAGTTCTTCATTTGTAAGATCCTTAGCAGCAAGTACAAGTGTGCGTAAACCAAGTGAGGAATATTCAGTCAAATGGCGTTGGGTTATGAGGGTTATGTCATCATTTTCATGATCTTTTCTCAAAATGGTGAGAATTGATGTATCTGCTCCTTTTACCAGAACTTTCACATTATTGTTGGGGAATCTGATAACAACTGACATTCTTTTTCGTACACTATCAAACTCATGGAGACCTAAAACATCCAACCTACATTTCGCAGCAAAAACAAACATTGTTTAATTTTATACTTTGTACAAAACTACAAATCAATCACATCAGTGATTAAATTAAACTCTGTACTTCATCCAGTAATTAAGAAAACTTTCTACCTTAGTTTCTCGCCATTGACATCAAGTGCAATATGGCCAGATGTCCTCTCGAAAAGAGCATAACCATAAGCACAAGCAGCAGCTACAAGAGCTAGTTCATCAGGAGATTCTCCTTGATAATCAAGATCGTGATGAATATCAGTCCCAACTGAAGAAGTTTGATTATGAATAGGAATCACAGTGTTACATGCTGCTAATGTAAGAAAAAAATCATGAGCAGATATCTTTTCATTTCCATCATTTCCTTTATGAAGCAATCCCATGAGCCCAGGATCAACAACAACATCAGCCTTTGAATTCTTCTCTTTTGTGGACGGTGGATCCTGTTTAGTTGCTTCTGCAGATAAATAATATTATAAACTAAAAACCGATTCAAATAATATTAGACACTCGGAAATTATGAGTTCTGTAATTATCATGATTCACGAATTTTCAAAATTATGCATTCCTTATTAACTGGAAATCTACCACTATAACATATTCTTCACCTGCAATAGTATATTAACTCAAACCTTAAAATGATGCCATTGTACGAGTCCATAAAAAATCAGTCATAATCTGCCTGTAACATGACTGGTGATGACAATATGTTAATCATGCCTATGTATGTACATTTTGATATCTACATATTTGTGCCTATATTGTACATACTTGTATATCATAGATTCATAGGTATGTGCATATTATATTTCCAAATGCATATTATGTCGGTCAAGGTCAATGCATATATGTGTGTATATAAGTACACATATTATTGAAGTGAAGAATTTATCTGATAGTAAATGGAAATCTTTTTAATCACTTTATCATGCAAGGGTAACATGTAAATGTTACTGTAATTGATTTACAATTGATATAGTAAATTAATTTATTTCATGATCAGATGAAAATTTATGCAAATATCATAATATTCTAATAATAGATTTTTCGAATGATATAATTTTATTAAGTATTACTTAAAATATAAGTTTTATATTTCACAGATTAAGATAATATAAAAATGACATTTTTTTCTTAAATTTCAAATTTGAAAGTAGATATGGGTGTAGATGGTAATTTTGATGTTATTACTACGTAGATTGGACTAATATGTAAAATTCTGGCTGCAGAAGTTACATGGCTTGGTAGGAAAATTTATTAACCAGATCTTTAAAATTAATTGCATTACTATGAGTGAAATTAGGAAAAAAAGATATATAGCATGTGGCTTAGGGGCATCATGAGTGAACACCGAGTGGCAGTTCAATATCTTGTTTTGATTTTATATATAGATGTGTGTATTTATATTTCCACATGTATATGAATGCAGAATTGTCTATGTACTTCTATGTATTTGTGTGTGTAGACATGTACATATATGCATATACAAATAGAGATAGTCATAGATATATTCTTTAAATCAATATATTGGTCATGGTAAAGAAGAAACTCATTAAAACAGTTGCACTGATAAAGCAAGTAAAGAGCCAAACCTGTGGTCTCTGAATCATGTGTAATGCCATCCACCATAGAGGAATTACAATAATTTTTCCCATACACAGAAGCTTTCCGAAATTCCATTTTATTCTCAGTAAGTGTACCAGTTTTATCAGAAAATACATACCGTATTTGACCCAAATCTTCATTGATATTTAAAGATCTGCACTGAAACCTTGTGTTGGTGCTGCTATCATACATATGTTTATCTTCGATCATGAAATAAGATTGTCCTAACCTCACCAACTCCATAGTAATATACAAAGAAATCGGTATCATTATTTGAAACACAATAATGGAACTCAAGAACGCAAAGAACGTCTCCATAGGTATCCCATAATATTTATATGGTTTTCCTGGGAATTTTCCTTTTACTAAATAGCTTTTTCTGTAATAAGGCAATGTATCAATTTGGTGCTGATGACGAATTAACCATAAACACATCCCAATGGCTACAACGAGACATAGCACAAAAAGAAAAACAGATAACCAAATAGTTTCTTTGTTCATTGCCTGTTCCAATTTGCTTCTTTTAGATGGAGAAATCGCACTATTTAGCATTGCTTTTGTTTCTTGACCAGCATAAACCACCACACCCACCACCCATTCAGTGTTTTTCACTTGACACCCGCGCAAAATAATATTTGATTGGCTAAGTGAAACTTTGTGTGAATTCAATTCCATATTGGCGGTAAATTCATATATGTTTCTATTGGGTTGTTCACATCTAATAACCCCTGAAATTAACTCTCCATCAAATGACATAAAAGATGTTTCATGTCTAGCATACCGAGTTTTTAAATTCGATTCACCATCTAAATTCATGGTTTGAATGTAAGCAACACCACTAGGATCACTAGTCCCTAGCAGCACTATGTCACACGGGATCGCCTCATCAGCACAAATCTTGACCACCTCGCCTACCTGGATATCCTTCCATCTTTTTGGCTTAAACTTACCAATTTGAAGCACCAATGACTCTTTATTATTCTCATTCCTGTCAGATCTATGTCTTCGCCAATCCTCATACCCATCTTTTATAGCAGTTACTGTGAGAACAAAAAGCAGAGGGAAAAGAGACACGGTTCTCCCAAAGACTGCAAGCGGAGGAAGCTGATTGAGGGCAGCAATAACTAAAAAATATATGTACGCCACCCGATGAAACTGGATGAAGAGATTCTTGGGTAAGAAATTAATGACGGTATACTTGCTAGTGGTGATCTTGTTCCCTGTGAATTCATATTCTTCATTGGTTCTTTGAGGGTTATTGATGTATACAAGCCTAGAATTATCACGCACTACACTATTATCCAACTGCATGCTTCTATAACGAATCTCAGACCGCCTGAACTTATCTGGGATCCGCGCAAAGCATGATTCTTTCCCCTTTTACTCATACAGTTGAAAATATAACTTCGATTAGTTCACAATGTAGATTATGTTTCATTTCCCCAACAAGAAATACTCGTTGGGCAGCTAACAAACTCATGTTCAATGCATATATACCCAAAACAAATAGAGGCTCAGGAAATCATTATTAGGGTTCTCATACCCAAGAAATTCTCTTTAGATATCTGCAGTGTCTCACATCAAAAAATTCACTTTCCTAAAAGTAACACTTCAATGGAAGACGATAGACTACAATCCTAGGAGATTTTCACATATATGAAACCCTGATGCGTATCTCACCTGCATACAAGAGCATAATTTCACTGAGGCATTTACGCAGACACCTTGTGTACAAAATGTAGATCACACAAATGAAACAGAAAACCAAAGAGATCCCACCAATTCAACATGCATACACACACCTAAACTACACAAACATGAAAATTGACGAGTAATGAAACTAACCCAGATCAGATTAACCCTTCAACGCACCGACGAACAGATCTACAATATCAAAAACACAAAAATTGAACCTTTTTGTGCGATTATGGGGCAAATTGTGAAGGTGAAAAGGGTGAATGAAGGCGGTGCACGGAGATCGAGGGAAACGAGAAACTGGTGTCGTGAGTAATGTGAGAGCGAGACGAGTGGATGAGCATAAATGTTGGGTCTTTACTTCTCTTTTACTTTAAAGTGATGGTGATGATGATGATGATGACTCACCCGCCTGCAAATTGAAGCAATTTGCCTTTAATTCACGGTGTTTATTGATTGATTGCTTCGACTCGCCAACAGTTTCCTAATTTCTGTCATCTTCTTTGCCCTTTTTACTTTAGTTTAGAGATTGATTTCATCCCCAACTCACGTTACGCTTTGATTCTGTTTTTTTCTTTTACTATTTTTTTACTTTGAACAAACCTCCGTACGATCGATCGTGATTTGAATGATATATTTTATTTTAATCAGATTCATCTATTTGGTTTTCAGTCGGACCGTACCCTCAACTTATTTAAAAGGAAACTTATTATAAACGAGAAAATAACAATTCAAATAACTAGAAAACTCAAATCAAAATAACCATAAATTATTATAAACGAAAGATAAACAAGAAAGAAATGGGGAGAGACACTGGATTCTATTCATTAGGGTTATCACAAGGAATACACGCATTAGATACTTATACACCTTCATGAAACCCTAAAGCTCATAAATACTAGATCGGGACTAAATAACATGTATGCATAGCAAATAGATGTTTGTATAATGATTTTTCCAATAACTGAATTTAGTGGTTTGACTATCGTTATTTATGTATAAATTACCCAATTAAATGAACAGAATCATCAATAAAACCAAATCTTACATTTTATTTCTTTTTTTATAAATAACACATGGTTTGTGGTTTATAGAAAGCTTTGCATTTTAAATTAGCTTGAATTCACTTACGCCAAACTCGAGGGTTAGTTGATGATTAACTAAATTAGGCAACCCTTTAAAACAGAAGTTGGTCGGTTATGACAATCTAACAACCAAAACACCAACTATAGGTTTAGTTTTAACTTATAACCGAACAAAACCAACTCATGTTTACCCCTAGTTTACGACAAGTGTTCCATAAAGTGCATTACAAGTACTTGATGAAATGTCTCAGATGTAGATATTATGGAAATCCCTGATTAGGAAATCTATATATTACTCATCAAGTATAAATAGAGTACAGTACAAGGTCAAATAAATAATTACAAGAGACACCATATACTAATGCACAATACTATAATATCACTGTAGGCTTTTTAATATTATCCAACACCCCCTCCCCCGTTGTCTTAGTGAGGGTTCTTTAACGCAGAGATTGGATCTGAAGTCCAGAAATAGTTGTGAAGGTAAGCCTTTGGTGAATATATCTGCAAACTGATGAGACGATGGAACATGTAACACACGAACTTGACCAATGGCAACACATTCCCTTACAGAGAGTAAATCTATTTTCACATGTTTGGTCCTTTGATGCTTTACAGAGTTAGATGCTAAATACACGGCACTAACATTATCATAAAACACAATTGTGGCATGAGAAACAGGGTAGTGTAACTCAAGAAGCAAATTACAAAGCCATGTCGCTTCAGTAGCAACATTGGCAACACCATGACATTTAACTTCAACACTAAAGCAAGAGACAACATGTTGGCGTTTGGAGGACCAGGACACTACTTTGTCTCCAAGGAAGACACAAAACCTTAAGGTGGATCGACGGGTGTCAGGACAACCCCCCTAGTCGGCATCACTCTATGAGACGAGATGATAAATAGTTGACGGATGCAAACCCTGATGAATAGTTCCCTAAACATAACAAATAAGATGTTTCAAGGCATGCAAGTGTGGTTTGCGTGGGTCATGCATGAAGAGACAAACCTGCTGAACAGCGAATGCAATGCTGGACAAGTTAAAGTGAGATACTATTAAGCACCAGCAAAGCTACGATAAAGAACATGATCTACAACAAGTTTACCATGAAGGGAAAGTTTGGATTTAGTATTCGCTAAAATGGATGAAGGGTTAGCATGGGGGCTTATGAAAAAGCTAGCGGGGCATCTGAACCAAGTTGTTATAATAGAAAAAATAAACATCAATCTAAAGAAAAAGGTGTCAGTACTTCTAGTTCCACCGCCACCACTTGTAGTTGAAGACCATTGCCATCTCATAGATTACATCGTTTGGTTGATGATGACAGTGATAAAGATTTAGAAGAAGAGGATATTTGAGTAAGTGATGATGGCGAGGAAGATGTGACACTTGGTTTTGATGTTACAGCTTTCGGCGACGACGAAAATGATGAAGATTTCTAGTTCTAGGATGGAAGCATAAGGAGAATGAAGACATCGAGTCTGGTATGTATCTTTGGTGTTTATACTAATTTGTTTTGTTATGTTTTGTTTTTGTTTTGTGGATTAGGTTTATTATATATTTTTTATTGCTATTGTTATTTTATACTGTTTGTAGCTAAATTGAACTTATTCTAGGTTTGTTTGGTGGGTGGACTATTGGTGGGTGGACTAATGGTCGGGTTATACCCTTTTGTTAGGCCTAGTTTTTTTATAGTGTTGGTGTGCACCTTGAGATATGTCCCGGTAGTCCCAATGCTTTTTGTTTTGTACTTTAAATTTTATTAATAAAATTTAACGGGTACCATCCCCTTTATATTTATCGGGGCAACATTCCTTTTACTTAAAAAAGACCTGTTTTTTATTCATTTTCTCTATTTTATATTATTAATATTTTAGATATTTATAGGTTTATAAATTATTTGCAATT
>BJCN01123606.1:0-10264 GCA_018326445.1 Flaveria brownii
GTATAATATATAAATATATTAACAAATACGTTTATAATACCTTTATACACGTATAATGTATAAATATATATGTTATATGCATTTTTATAATTATTTAAAGTAAATTGTATAGTGAGGACAAAGTCCTTGCTGTAGGGTATTTAATTACTTTTTCAAAAGTCAGAGCTGTCCTCGCTGTATACGTTGACTATCCTCGCTGTAGACCTGTAGCCACGGGGCTTTGGCGAGAAATATTCAGCGAGGACATGTTCTCGCTATACATCTTCAGTGAGGACATTCTAACATTTAGCGAGGACTTTTGTCCTTGCTGAATGTCATTTTTCTTGTAGTGTAATTGAATCATTTCTTTCTAGTTGATTTAGTGTTTGAATCGATATGGCAACCATCTCAAGTACAACATCTGATCCAATAACATCAAATTCCTCATCAAATTCAACTATTGATGTTTCAAATCCACTGTATCTACATCCATCTGATCATCCAGGATTGCTTCTTGTTTCTAAAGTTTTCGATGGATCTAGTTTTGGTGCATGGAAACGAGCTATATTTATAGCTCTCTCTGCGAAGAACAAGCTCAGTTTTGTTGATAGAACTACACAACAACCAACGGATCCTATTCTTCTTGCTATTTGGAAACGATGCAATGACATGGTAATCTCTTGGATCCTTAATACTCTATCACGTGATATTAGTGAGAGTGTTTTATATACTGAGACTGCATCAGATTTATGGAATGAGCTTAATGATCGTTATGGTCAAGCTAATGGTGCAAAATTGTATCAGTTACAAAAGACTATTTGTGATCTCAAGGTAACAATGATATTGCTACCTAATTCACTAAACTCAAAACAGTCTGGGATGAACTTAATGCTTTGAATGAATCTCCACCTTGTACTTGTGGAGCTTTTGATCGTATGGCTAAGCGTGAAGCAGATCAAAGACTGGTTCAATTTTTAATGGGACTCAATTCATGTTATGATTATGTTCGTGGTAATATATTGATGATGAAACCTTTGCCTTCCATTAATCAAGCTTATGCACTACTCATACAAGATGAAAAACAGAGATAAATTCATATTTCTTCTCAATTCATCTCTGAATCTGCTTCAATGAATGTGCATGCTCAGCCAAAACAAGAAAAATCTGATTCAAGGAAAGGGTTGCTTTGTTCTTATTGTAAAAAATCTGGTCACACTGCTGATAAGTGCTATAGACTGGTGGGTTTCCCAAAGGATTTCAAATTCACAAAGGGCAAAAGATTTGCTGCAAATGTTTTTGTTGATGGTAACAATAAAGAGCCTGCTAAATTTGCACAGCCTACACAAACAGCATTGACCACTGAACAGTACAATGAGCTTATTCAGTTGCTGCAGAAAGCTCATCTAGGCATCTCACCTGGGGATTCTCACCCTGCTTTTACTACTAAATCCATTCAACATGCTAACTTTGCAGGTATAATGGCTTGTATGACCATAAAAACGCCTTCTAAATGGATTATTGATACTGGAGCTAGTGATCATATGTGTTGTGATGAAACTTTATTTTCCAAAATTCAACCTCTTGTTAAACCTTTCCATATTTGTCTTCCTAATGGAAACCTTGTTCCTGATACCAAATTTGGGTCTGTCCCTCTTAGTAATGACATTTGTCTTCAAAATGTCTTGTTTGTTCCTCATTTCAAACACAATCTTCTTTCCATTTCTAGGTTGTGTCATGATACACATGGTTTGGTGTATTTTTCATCCACTTCTTGTATCTTGCAGGCCCCTTCACTGAAGAAGCCTCTGGCTCTTAGTGATCTTCTTCAAGGCCTTTATGTTTTGCATTCTAATAATCTTGTATCTTGTAATTCAGTTTCTCATCCTTCTGTTTGTATAGTTCTGTTGAGAATGGTATGATTTGGCATTGTAGACTTGGGCACTTGCCTCTTTACAAATTAAAACAGTTGGATTTAGTTTCACCAACACATATTGATCAAATTGCTCATTGTGATATTTGTCCTAAGGCTAGACAACACACACTCCCTTTTCCCCAAAGTCAAATCAGATCTCAGCATCCTTTTGACTTGATTCACATAGATACATGGGGTCCTTACAATACTCCTACTTACAATGGTTTCAAGTATTTCCTCACCATTGTTGATGACTTTACTAGGACCACATGGACACATATATTATCAACCAAAGGTAATGCCTTTAATGTTCTTCAAGAATTTATTGCTATGGTTGAAACTCAGTTTGGGGTCAAGGTTAAAACTGTGAGATCTGATAATGCTTCTGAACTAGGCTCAGGCACAGCACAAGCTGCTTATTTTACTAGTAAAGGTATCATTCATCAAACAAGTTGTGTAGTTGTCCCTCAACAAAATGGTGTAGTAGAGAGAAAACATAAACATCTTCTAGAAACTGCTAGAGCTTTGCTTTTTCAATCCAAACTACCAACTCAATTTTGGGAAGATTGTGTTTTGACAGCCACCTATTTGATCAATAGGTTTCCTTCTTCTGTTCTTCATAATAAGTCTCCTCATGAACTTTTATTTAGTACTGCCCCTACTTATGATCATTTAAAGAGCTTTGGTTGCTTGTGTTATGCTTCCACTTCTAAATCTGGTAGAGACAAGTTTCAGCCTGGAGCAGACCCTTGTCTCTTTATTGGTTATCCATTTAGCAAAAAAGGTTACAAATTGTACAATCTTCATACACATACTATTCAAGTTTCTCGAAATGTCATCTTTTTTGAACATATTTTTCCTTCTATACCTGCTTCCACAAAGTCCCCAATCTTTAATAATCTTGATTACTTGTCTCAAGTAATTGATGATTATTGTTCCTCTCCCATTATTTCCTCCACTTTTGATTCACCACATAATCCTTCTTCACTTTATTCTTCTTTCCCTTCACCACAACCTTCACCTCCCCCTGCTTCCCCTGCTCCACCACAAACTTCTTCAATTCCTATTCGTAAATCCTCTAGACAACTTGTTACTCCTGCTTATTTGCAGGATTAAGTCTGCAACCATGTTTCTTCTTTGGATTCATGTTCTCACACCTTAACTAATTTTGCTTTTGTTGCCACCTCTACTCCTGTTTCTGGTCTTTCTCCTTGTAACCAACACTTTCTTCATAATCTTGATAGTATTTCTGAACCTTCTTCATATACTAAAGCTTTTAAACATCTTGTTTGGCAAGAGGCAATGCATAAGGAGTTTGCAGCCTTAGAAGCTACTAATACCTGGTCTGTTGTTCCGCTGCCTCTAGGGAAGAAAGCAATCAAATGTAAGTGGGTGTATAAAGTCAAACATAAGGCTGATGGCACTGTTGAAAGATGTAAAGCTAGGCTAGTTGTAAGGGGGGATACACAAACTGTTGGCATTGATTACACTGAAACCTTTTCCCCTGTGGTTAAAATGACCACCATTCGTAGTCTGGTTGCTGTTGCTACTAAGAGATCTTGGCCTATGTTTCAATTAGACATTAATAATGCTTTCCTTCACGGTGATCTTGATGAGGAAATCTACATGTCCCCTCCCCCTGGTATGACTCTTCCACAAAATCATGTTCTTAAACTCCAAAAATCTCTTTACGGACTTAAACAAGCCTCTAGACAATGGTATGGCAAACTCTCAGCTGCTTTGAAATCTAGAGGTTATATTAGATCCTCTAATGATCACTCATTATTTTCTAAATCTATGGGAACTTCTGTAGTGCATTTAGCAATTTATGTGGATGATATTTTGATCACTGGGACTGCCTTAGATGAAATCCAATCCCTTAAAGATTTCTTGCATACTACTTTCCAGATCAAGGACTTGGGACATCTCAATTATTTTTTGGGGATTGAGGTTTTACAAGAATCACATGGGACTATTATGTGTCAAAAGAAGTTTGCTACTGATCTTATAAAGGAATTTGAAAGTTTTGATCTTCCTTTGTCTTCTTCCCCTCTTCCTGCTCATCTTCAACTAAAGACTAATGCAGGAGATCCTATTCCGGATCCTTTATTGTATCGGAAGTTAGTGGGCAAGTTGAACTATTTGACCCACACTAGACCTGATTTATCCTTTGCAGTACAATTTCTTAGTCAATTCATGCAAGATCCCCGTTCCTCTCATTGGACTGTAGCCTTATACACATTGGGTTATGTTAATCAAACACTTTCTCAAGGTTTATTTTTCAATAAACTTCCTTCTTTTGCTCTTGCTGCGTATTGTGATTCTGAGTGGGCTGGTTTCCCAAATACGAGACGGTCTGTTAGTGGTTATTATGTCTCCTTAGGAGGATCTCCTATTTCTTGGAAGTCAAAGAAACAACCTATTGTTTCATTGAGTTCTGCTGAAGCTGAGTATCGATCCATCCGTCGAGTTACAGCTGAATTGGCTTAGTTAACTAGGTTGTTGTCTGAACTCGGGGTCCCAAATGTTGCTCCTATCCCAGTGAAATGTGACGGTCAGGCTGCCATTTATATTGCTAAGAATCCGGTTTTCCATGAGCGAACTAAGCATATCGAATTAGATTGTCACTTTGTCCATGAAAAACTTCAAGAAGGTTTAATCAGCTTGTCTCATACACGTACTCATGATCAAGTTGCTGATTTATTTACTAAAAGTTTGCCTACATCAGCTCATCATCGATTGTTGCACAAGTTGGGTCTTTTTCCGCCTCCAACTTGAGGGGGGATGTTAAGTTTGACTTTCACAAAGTCAAACTGATTAGTTAGTTAGTTAATTTACTGCTAATTTCCATTAGTTAGTTAATTTTCCGTTAGATTAGTCATCTTGTATATATACGACAGATTTTTTTCTTGTTAATTAATCAATGAATCTTTTCAATCGTTCACAAAATTTCACCAGCGTTGTTTGTGTTTACGCGCATGGTTGGCCTTACGTCAATATGTTTACCCCGGTGACCCCGCATAAGTTATCTATCGGCCTTTCAAAAAGACTATTAGTTATAAACCATCTAACTTTATTTTATTATTTTACTAAAGTAATTTTTTAATCATGCACAATTCGCATGTCTATGTATTCCATGTGTTTGTGGCAGTTAGTGATCGCAACAGGTGTGTCGTTTTGTGATAGTTGAGACTTAAGAGCAAACATGTGTGGAAAAGGGTAGTTGATTGTTTATCTTAATGTCAGTCAAATAAAACGTGGTTCTCCTTGATTAGAAGTTTTATAAGTTATAAACGGTGATAATAATTTGCATATCTTATTGGATTAAACCTATTAGCATTTTATATGTTAGATTTTCAGTATATAGCAAAGTACATAGTTTTATCTAGAGACACAAATAAATACATATTCATTTATGGTATTTAGAGTCACATTGCAAAACCACAAAAATTGAATTCGTAAGACAGTGCATACAAACATTGATAAATTTGACTGGCATTGGCACCACCACGTCGGATTGCTATAGAATCTATAATGATCAATTTATCATACACACTGCTACGTACACACGACTTAATATAATCCAGTTCTTATAATTCAAAATTGTATGCACGCAATAAGCTCCGACTACTAAAAGTTTGATTGTTTATACAAATTCAATTGTCATTCAATTCAACATACATAAGTATACTTCTAATTCTTAAATAATGTTGTTAATCCCATGTAAACCTGGTAAATATTTACAAGATTTAGACTCATGACTTTTGAGTTCTTGCCTCTGAAGATATATTGTATTAAAAGTTACCAAGCCACAAGCATAAAGGCTTAATAATTATATAATTTAACTATTTATATGATTAAAATATTGATAACAAGATCATTTGTGACAATTTCTTCATTGCCGGTCAAACAAAAATGATAACGACAATTTACAAAAGAAAGTACATAATCTAATCATAATTCGTTATAAAATAGCTACCATAAATCTTATCTGCGTAACAAGTGCTAACTACAATATTTTACCTAATCAATAATTAATTAAATTATATCTAAAACACAAAACTAGAAGAATGTTTTTCATTCTCTATTGCACTTATTGAATAATATTTGGTTAGTTAAACATGCAATATTTGATCTTGTCAAAGCCAGCATGCCTAATTTGAATGAATTTAACTGTCAAGCATAATTTAAACACGTATCAAATATATAATTGTTTAATTTTTTAATTAAAAAAAACACATCTACCAGTATAGACCAACATTTAGACATTAACCCTAGCATTGTTTAAGCATTTTCTCCTCTCAAATTAAAAAGGGCGTATCTGGTGCTGCAAAGAGCTCCCGCGTTTTCGCAGGGTCCAGGGAGGGTCCGTCCCATTTAAGGGAAGATGTACGCGGTCTTTCCCCCACATTTTCTCCCCTCAAATTGTGACGGAATATTAACAAGAATAATTATACAACAAATGATTAGAAAACTAAAACATATTCATGTATATGAGTGAATACGATAAGTTTTTGTACATCTATGATTCAGAATTACTAGAAAAGAACACAGAATGACGAGTTATTCACGTCAATTACCTTATATGTAAACAAGAAACAAAAAACAATGAATGAAATCGCGAATAAACTCTTCGTCATGGACAAATAATAATTTGATCGTGTGGCCGAGTGACATACTGGCTTTGAGCATAAGGATCATGCATGTTATGGCATGGTGATGGACCAGCAGGTGGCACAGGCCCCTTTGGTAACCTACTAATCCACAATTGATCTCCCTTTGGCACTCTTGATGCACTCGTTCCAGTCGCTAATAACATGATTGCCGTCACTAAAACAAGGAGGAATACGTGATGTCTTAAACCCGTTGATGACATATTTGCTTCTTTGATCTCCAACTGACGATGGGTGTCGAATAGTGATATGATTTTGTGTTTATTGATGTGTATGTTTGTGTATATATATAGAGAGAAAGAGACAGAGTATATGCTCACAATATTATGTTGTGGTGGTTGGATTTGAACGGAGTATTCAACTGTTGAAAATGGTATTTGACTTAATGTGCTCAATTAAGTGCTCATTTTACTTGACTTGAAAATAACATTAAACGTGGCATTTTGAATTTGTTGAGGTTTTCTAATTTTTATTAACGGTAGCCCACACGTACTTCTAATTCAACATCACAATTAATTTACATTAATCCATTATAAGTCGGGTTCGAACCTTTGACATATTCACCGCTCTAACTACAAATGACTTTGCTTTTAAAGACAACAGTTCTTGAATTTATTGGTAATGGGTGGCACGCAGGCTAACTGGAGAAATACGATATATTTTTAGCGTTTAAAAACATATATATTCTTTTCAATAGAAATACAGAAATACATATATATGGTTTTTGTTTTTCGTTTATTTTTTGGATTTATTGTTACATCGACATGTTTCATTAATATTGTTGGCTAGTCAAAGCTAGAAACATACGATGAACCTTCATGCCATCATTATGCTTTTAGAAATGCTGAAAATCAAAACTTATGCTTTTCACAACACTACAAGAAAATTGGAGTTACACCGAACCGCATATTATTAACGGATGTCGTTGCAAAATAACTTTTTATTATCCCATTTGTAAAAAAACAAGTTTGTAGGTAATCATTACAAATTTACTTACGACTAGAAATCTATCATAATGTGTTGGTAACAGATTTTCATCGTACTCACTTTCAAAGTTTGATTAGTGGTGAGTTAGACGCCAATGGAAACTGTAGACTTCAACTAAAAAATAAAAAATAAAATAAAATAAAATAAAAATAAAGCCACTTCCCCATATATAGGATGATTATTACCAACTTGTCTCGTAAAACTGTCTAATAGGATTACAACGACAAATTTGTCACATTTTCCTATATATACGAACATATGTTGTTTCTAAGAACAAAAAATCGACATCGGTGAAAATTTACTATAAATAGTCCAGGGTGTATTGCGTGATCTTTCAAACCTTTAAACTATTATGTCTCGGTATTTCAAAATCTGAAAGATCGTTGTTCGAGCGTCGTATGTACATTATCTCCTGAGGACAGCTGATCTGGTTGTCGAGATTCGATGAAAAATAAGTTAATAAACCGTTCTTAGCTACCTTTATTTTTATAAAAGTAATTAAGGTCGTCTCCACACATAATTAAGATCTTAGCTACCTTTGGATGTTTTTAAGAAATACAACTGGAGAAAGCAATCAATTTCGGGTTCCAATTCTGAAAGATCAACAATTGACACATTTAAACTAGGGTTTGTCTAAACATAACTTCAAGATATTAGCTTTAAATTAAATTGATAATAAAGAAACGATCTTTTAAGATTCGTCAATTCAAGATATTATCAATTTATCAATATCAAATTATCTACCAATCGTGGTGAGTTAAAGATGCAAGAAAATCAAAAATTGATAACAAGTAAATTTGTTATAAACAAATATTAACCAAAACTTAATTACATTTAAAAACTTAATGTTGAGCATAAACCCTAAGTAAAACACGGTAATAGTCTTGCTTAGCATTAGTGGTTCACCCGAAAGTGATCACATAGAACCTAGCCAAGCAGTGTCTTCATTATTTCTTCAATCTTGATTAGAATTGTGATGAAGGATGAATCGGAATGATTTAGGAGGCTTGAGAACATCAAAAATCAGCTGGAAATCCTCAATTTTCATGCATGGAAAGTTATTAATCAGATTGCATTTGAATTGGGTTAAATAATCATCAAATTTCACAAACAAGATCAGTTAGAGCACCGGTGTTGATACACAAACCCTAAGCATATCCTACGCCCACATCAACATTCCAAAGTCCACTTTCTACAAACTTAAATCAATACGTCAAACCAAACGCCCATCATACGCCCAGTAAGGTATGATACACCCCTCCTTGACGTATCATACATCGGGTATGCTTCCAACATGTCATCTTGTGAACTCTTGATATTTACATTTTTGGTCCTTGTAGTTTCATGTTCTGCTTCTTTTGTCTCAAATTAAGCACTTTAAAGCCTAAATAACTCTAAACAAAGCATAAATAACGTCATCCTGTTCCACGAAAATTATGACGTAATTAAATTTACGTATTTAAGAATAATAACACACGAGTGAACCCTACGTGATGAACAGGTTAATGAGCTAAGTTATTTAAAGATCATTGTTAGCGAGTTAGTTAGAATTGATGGTCTCAAAATTTAAATATTTCTACATGCATGCCTAATTTGTTGATGGGATGTTTTATTCGGTTGGAACTTGTGGGCTCGAAATGAATAGCCATGCTTGCACCTGTCACTTTAACCCATCGAAGTTTGACGGCACAAACATGCAGATGAGAGGAAAGAATTTCCCAGATGCCTCACGTCTTGGCATGTTCCCTAGCATTGGTGCCCATGTACATCAACCCATATCTATGTCATTTGTACTCAATCAAGTGCCACGCCTGACTATTAGCATGTTCACACGTATAAAGATAAGGAAATGTTACAATGTAATTTATTTGTAAGATTTTTGAGAAAAGTTTGTATCATTCCAAACAATTGTTTTATCTTAAGTTAATTTAGGCACAACAGAAACATAGTAAACTTACTACACCGACTATACAACAGACAATCAATTAACTCTTTGAAATTTTTCGCATTCCTTTACAAAACAATTCTCCTCCAAATCATGTAAAATAACATATAGATTATCATCACCGTCATTTTATGATGAATATTATTACATCCACAAACGAGTAACAAACAATTGACCATGTCAAAAAGAGTAACTATACTATTCCATAAATCCACCGATAAGCATATGAAAAGCATTACTATACAATTTATACAAAGATATCAAATGTGACTTTTATAATTTTACCTTATTATCCTCAACAAATTTAATAAAGTTATCCAAATGATTCAAAGATCGACTCTAGCGAGCACATGCTATCATGTACATCCATATTGTACTATGATCTTTCTAAAAATATAAATTTAATTTATTTGTTACATGCATGCATGCTTGAAATTAGACCTGGCAAAATGGGCGGGTTGGGTCGAGTTGGGTGTTGGGTCAGAACTGTCACACCCCCGCTGATAGCGGAAACACGGGGATGCGACGGACGGGATCGTCATAACACTTGGTTTGTTTACAGAGACATAATAAATGCAATGATTCACGTGTCATGACGTTACCCGACACAATGGTGACTTGTGTCGTGGTTAGTTAGTTCCACGACTATCATAGTCTTATAAATTCTAAGAAAAATCCAACATACACAAAGTTCACATATGAAAATGAATGATTGACAATACAATACAAATCAATTAAAATCCTGAGGGTCTCTGCTATGGCATCGGC